>WNHD01000016.1:0-77555 GCA_011057455.1 Ganaspis sp. Gsp50
AAAATGTGTAAATCATTTGTGGCCTTTGGTCACTGGACCAAAGGCCACAAGTTATTTACACATTATTAATTGACAATTATAGTACAATAGTATTAGATAATAATAATTATTATTATTTTACATGCATATTTGTTTTAGGACCGTAATTGTCAATTAAAAATGTGTAAATCATTTGTGGCCTTTGGTCACTGGACCAAAGGCCACAAGTTATTTACACATTCTTAATTAATAATTATAGACAATAGTATTCAATAATAGTTATTATTATTGTACATGAATTTTTGTTGTTGGACCTTAATTGATAATTGACTTTACAGTACAATAGTAATTAATAATTATTAATACTATTATATCTGTACATGAATTTTTTTGCGCACCTCGTTAGACACCGTGAATTTAATTAACACACAAAATACATTTTTTTTTATTTTTTAAAACTTGTACTTTTTGATATGTATCAACTTTTGAAATTCAATTGTATGTAATTTACAACGGAGTTATGTAAATTATGTGAAATTGAATTTTATGATTATATATATCTCTAGATCAAAATATTTTATTGAATTTAATAAACTGCTTTCGTACATGTAAATATTCTTAAAATAACCCTTTGGAAAAATCAATGAATTATTATCGTGACTATATAAAAATATCGCGCTATATTTTATACGGATTTCGTTTTTATAATTTAAAAATATAAGAAAATTCTCCTTTTTGAGATTTTCCTTTTTATTTTACGTTTAAAAGTGTGTGTGTAGAAAGTTTTTGAATTTATTTGTGATTCTTGTGTTTAAAGTTAAATAAGTGGATATAACGATTTCTAGGTAAGTAATTTTTCAGTAAGTATTTCTTTTATTTTTTCACAATTTTATTATATCTTAATGCTTCTGTTAAATTTCATGCATTTTTTTTATTGAAAAAATTGTAATAGAACTGTGACAAATATTTTAAAATATAGTTAATAAACAAGTCAGCAAGTGTCGAAATGAATTAGAAAATGAATAATTCCCTCTTAAATTCAAAACTACAATCGTATATCGAAACTTTAATTATCGATTATAACTTCCGGTGGTTATAAAGCTATATTCACCTTGTTTAGATGTTCTACGAAGAAAGTTTGGTTATTACATTTTTGGTAAGAACCTTTTATTTTGTTAATTAAATCTTGAATTGCTATTTATTTACTACTTTAATTTGAAAACCTGTGTTTTTTCTCAATTCAGTATGTTTATTTATTTAATAGAATGTGTAAATGTGGTTGGAAATTGATTCGGAATAATTCATTGTTACCGGTGCCTTTGTTTACTTTTTGTTTATTAAAAAAATTAACATGTATAATTGTCATTATTTTACATTATTGTGCTTAATTGATACTTTAAAACAGTATTTGTAAAATTTTTTTTTAATTACATAAAGTGTATAATATTGTAAAGTTGGCATTTGTAAAAAGAATTTATTGAACTAAAAATTAATTTATTTTAATTTATTGAACATTTTTCACAAATATTGAAATATTTGTCAAGCAGTTTGTCCAGGTAACGTTTTCTTCTTTCAACAGGAATAAAAGCTCAAAACAAAATACAGAAATAACAATGAATGCTTCAAAGAAACAAAAACTGACAACAGGTGAACAGAAAGTAAAAAAGGCGACAAATGGCGAGAAAAGAACCACAAATAGAAAAGTCAAGTCTACTAAAAAAGAGGAATTGAATAGTCAAGACGAAGAAATTGAAAACGATATTGACAATGATAATTTACCTCTAAATTCGCAAGATTTATCTTCAAACAATATCTCCAGCACTATCTTAGCCATCGAACAAGATCTCTCGAAAAAATTGAGTGAAATAAAATTTAGAGCGCCTGTAGATTACATTTACAATCCAGTCGATTATGCTTACGATGTTCATTCCAATTACGTCAATACCTACTGTCAAAGTAGCAAAAAAATCCTTCTTCTTGGAATGAATCCCGGACCCTGGGGTATGTCCCAAACCGGGATTCCTTTTGGAGAAATATCAATGGCGAAAGAATGGTTAAAAATGTCAGGAAAAATTGAAAAACCACCTCGTGAACATCCTGAAAGAAAAATCACAGGTTTCGATTGTACACGCAAAGAAGTCAGTGGATTACGATTTTGGGGATTTTTTAGAGAACTTTGCAAAACGCCGGAGAATTTCTTTCGACACAGCTACGTTCACAACTATTGTCCTTTGGCTTTTATGGCCTCAAATGCAAAAAATATTACTCCCGCGGATCTAAAGGCAATGCCACCAATTTATAATTTTTTTTATATAATAAAAGAATATTTTCAATAATAAAGATAACGAAGATTTTTAATACTAATTTCGTACAGATTTCTTATTGTAGATTTTTTTTCTCTTACAGACTGAAGAACAAAAGAAGGTTCTACAAGTTTGTGATGAGGCTCTTCTGGAGGTCATTAAATTGCTCAACGTCGAAATTGTGATTGGCATCGGAAGATTCGCAGAAGAAAGGTTAAAGACTGTTTTGAAGAATGCAAGTTTGGATGCGAAGGTGATTTATATGGCCCATCCTAGTCCCAGAGCTGTGAACAACGAGAATTGGCCAGAAAAGGCGAAAAAGACTCTAGAAGATCACAAACTGTTGGAATTTTACTCTGAGTGAAAGATAACGAGATGTATTGTTCAAAATAATTTATAAGGTTAATTTTTTATTTTTTTACAAATATTTAACACTCTTGTATTTGTTCTTTTTATACTCATTTGATATTCGTTATTATTTATTCATTCGTTTGTTGTATAAATGACGAACTGGACTTCGTCACTTTTATAATCGTTTTATATGTTACTGAAATACTCAAAACTTTTAATGTTTTTTTTTTAGACTCGTGTTCAACATTTTTTTTCTGAACTTAGGTGTTGAACTTTTTTTTCGAGACAATTGTGTTCAACATTCTTTTTTCTAAACTTTGGTGTTGAACATTTTTTCGAGACAATTGTGTTTAACATTCTTTTTTCTAAACTTCGGTGTTGAACATTTTTTCGAGTCTTTTGTGTTCAACACTTTTTTTTAAAAATTAGGTGTTGAAACATTTTTTTCGAGACTTACATGTAAAGTATTTTTTGTTAAGACTGATCAAAACTTTATAAAAAAAATCTAGTTTTGGAAAGACAGTTTTGGAAGTTGAAGAACCTTTTATATTTTAAATATTGCTAGATTTATGTTGAATATTTTTGCGGGACTTTTGTGTTCAACATTTTTTTCTAGACTAATGTGTTAAATAATTTTCTCGAGACTTATATGTTAAATTTGTTTTGAGACCATTCAAAACTTGATTATTAGAAACCTAAATAATTTGAAGTTTTAGAAGTTGAGTCTTTTACGATGGATGTGAATGATTGGATGAATGTTGCGTTAGATAAGGCAAGAGAATCTTTTGAAGCAGGCGAAGTTCCTGTTGGTTGCCTTTTTATTTACGAAAATGAAATAATTGCAACGGGTAATAACACAGTTAATGAAACTCGAAACGCCACTCGACACGCAGAATTAAATTGTATTGACCAAGTTCTTAAATTTTGCGAAGAAAAGCAATTGGATTATAAAATAGTTTTTCGTAACATTGACGTTGTAGTTACAGTAGAGCCTTGCATAATGTGCGCTGCTGCTCTTCATGAATTGGAAGTTAAAAGTATTGTCTTTGGTTGTGCCAACGATAGATTCGGGGGCTGTGAAAGTGTTTTTAATGTCGAAAATGTCTACGGTTCAAAAATAAATATAGTAGGAAATGTAAAAGGCGACGAAGCCATGCAATTGTTAAAAGACTTTTATAAAGGGGAGAATCCCAACGCGCCTGAATCTAAAGTTAAAAAAAGTCGCAAAAAACCACAAGAATGTGAGTGATTTGCTCATTTTTAAATTTAGTATTTTTTTTAATTGTTTCTGTACATGAAAAAAGTTCGTTTTTATACAGAATAGTGCCACTAAAACTCTACGAATAGTGTCCTTTTTCTTTTGCTCTTATTTGAGCTTCCTTTGTTTCCTTTGTGCAAATTTATGCAAATCTGTGGCACTATTCGTAGAGTTGTCTGTACTTGATTTGAGTTTGACTTTTTTAAATTATATTTTCTTTTAAATTCGACTTTTTTTAAATTCCTACTGTCGTGCTTCGCTTTGTGGACGTTTCTTAATTATTTCTTCTTTAAAATAGTTTCTAACTCCGTTTTTGATACTATGTTTGAATTTTTAAGATTTTTCATTATAAATATGTTTTTTTTATTATAAATAAATATGCTTTTGATACAATCGTGATGGCACTAATGTCTTCCTGTCGTTCCTCGATATTTTTCATCTTAGTTACACCAAGTTGGGTCGATTTCGCATTTTCCTTGATACCATCTTATTAGGAGTTGATTTCTTAGTGCATAATCTTTCAAAACCATATTTTTTGACTGAAACAATAATTATTTTGTCATCTTTGATTACTCTTGGTATCTTATTTTAAATATTTTTTAAATTGTCTAAAATTTATTAATTCAAATTATAAGTGAAAAGTTTGAATCAGTTTTTTAATAAATAAAAAATATTTGGGCTAAGAGATTATTCCTGATGTATTTTATAATTATTAAATCCAATTTATTAAATTTTTAGAGTTTTCTATTTAATAAATTAAATTTTCACATTACTCACAATTGAAGGCGGGAAAATCCTTTTATAGTCCATTTTATTATGGTGTTCCAAATAACTTTGAGACAAAACAGTTTTCCAATCATCTGTGTAACAAAATTTACACAATTGACATTCTACTCGAAAACAATCATCGCAATTTGAACAAATATCAGGCAGAACCACCAAATTTTTATCCGCTACTTCCATTTCGATTTCCTTTTTATCCCTGAAATTAAAGAACATGTACAAAATGTAATTAATTGAAGTGCAAAGGGAACGGAATTCGCAAAAAGGAGAGTAAACTATTATTATTATAATTAATTTTATTTTAGACATAATTTATAATTAATAACAATAATTAATTTATTTATGCAGTTAATATATTATTTTGAAATTCATATCACGATTGGAAAACAAATTTAACACGAATTCTTATTAAAATTTCGAAAATGTGACCTCGAAATATTTTGATGTAATCAAAATTGTACTTTTTAAAAAATATTTTGTAATTTAAATGTTTAGGAAAGGTACACTACTTTAGTAAACGATATTTAAGTATATATTATGATATTGTAAAATTAGTTTCAAGATATATTTATTTAAATAATATTCACCTTATTTTAAGAGTGTCGCTTCTCGTTCTTCGACCAACTCCAATCAGTGCAAAAAGATTGAATAAGACTTGCTCATACAGCAACTGATTTGGTGGAAAATGCGCAGAGGAAAGATTTGGCGACATGTTTGCTTCCATGAGATAAACGTTTAGATCTTCATCGAGTGTGAAATCGAACCTCATAAGTTCGAAAAAATTTCTGCCATCTCCAAAGCGTTTTGAAGCTTCGCGAATTTTCATCTCTTTTTTCAAAGATATTTCTTTTATTGCCTCGAAAGCATCGTCCCACATTTTTTGAGGATCTTTTCCTATCGATCTGACATACGCATCGAATGAATCCTTCATGGAGAATCCTAAATTTGCGTAGTAATTTTTCAAAGACGGTACATTCCAAATTGGCAAGTAATCATCGCCTACCACATATTTATCCAGATTCTTTGGATCGAAAGGATAATATTTCTCCGGGCAGAATCGAAACAAAACGTCACCTTTGTATCCATAAACTCGTAAGGGGTCCACGGAAGTGATTACAGTATAGATCCCAATGTCAAATTTGTAACCATCGACTAAAAAAGGTCGATCGATAAATTCCTGAACGAAAGATCCTTCGGTCGTTAGATTTAATTCCTCGACTTTTTTCATTTCTATCCCACGATGGGCGTTTGATTTTTGAACATAGGTTTTTTCAGGATTTTTTTTCATGTACGTTAGCAGACTTTCTCGATCTTCGGGTATTTTGAATGACACGGGGATATGTTTTCCTTCCGTTGTTGAAAGATCAACTTTATTTGTGATGTATCCACATCCTGGGAAGTGATTTACTTTTTGATGAGGTTTCAATTTTGATAAATTGCTTTTTAAAGTACCAAAAGGATAGTCGTGGGCCCACAATAAGTCCCAATTTGGAGTATTTTCTTGCTGAAAACCCAGTCTGTCTAAAACTGCAAAAACGTGTTTCAGATATCCAATATCTGCAAATAGAAAATTTGAGTTAGATAATTTTAAGTGGATAATTTAGTTTTTTAAAACAAGTGAAAGAATAATTTCAAAAGGGACAATTTTTAAATCGCGGGTTTTAAATGAAAACGTAAGAATTTGAATACACTGTTTTTAATCAAGAATTAAAATTTGACTCTCAATTTAAATAAAAATAAAAGCGACCTTTTTTACTTTTCGACATGCACACGATCATGTGAAAAGGTCGTTTTTATTTTATTCGACTCAGAGTGATAAATATTTTTGTCTTAATTAAAAAACAACCGAGTGATAAATTCATATTTACAATAATATTCTTTCAAATGTATTGTTTTAGGAATCTTCCTTTTTTTCGAAATTATATAAAAATGTAGTTTTATAAAGAAAAGAGATTTAAAAATACTCACCGCCGTTGAGATTTTTAGCGTAAATTCTAAAGGTTGGTCTTTTTTCTTCTAAATAAATTTCTTCAATTTGTCCTTGGCATAAATAATTTTGGTACTGAAGGGTTGAAATGTATAATCCATATAAAATTATTGGTGCCACAATAGCGTAAATCAATATTTGTAACAATACTTTCAATTTCGTGTTAAGTATTTGTTTACTAACGTTAGTAATATTCTGTAATAAAAGATTATTTTAGTACGTAAATTTTTAAAAACTTTTTTTGTAAAAATTCTTTTTTTTAAATTTTTAAAAATTCTATACATTTCTGAAATTGGCATTGAAAATTGATTAAGAAATTCGATTTTTTTATTTGGCCTTTAAGCTATCTAAAAAATTCAGTATTAATTATTAAAAAATAAAAATGAAAACAATGTTAAATTCATAAAAATTAAAGAAGATACAAATTTGGATTTGTTTAACAAATTTTTATCTTAAAGATTTCTAGGATTTTACAAATTTACTTTATTTTAGAGTAGAAACAATGATTTGAATAGTTTACCTTTTTATTTGATTTGGATTGAGCTTTGTTTTCCTTTGTCATGTCTTTTTTATCAGTGAATTTCGACAAAAAATTAATTTCTTCTCTTTTTTTTTCTTAAAAAAAATGTGTGATGTTACGGATGAAGCGTCGCCCAAAAGTACCGTTGTGTGTTATCCCCGCCACTTTCTCTCTGGTCCACGTGGGTAACAAAAAACAGGTTTCTTCCCTTTTTGATACTTGTAGAATCGTCAAAAAAATAGTTACATTTTAAAAAATGATGAGCTTTTTTAATTTCGGATTTTCTATGTTTTTCTGTTGTCTAATTTTGGTTTTTTTTTTCAAATCATATTGTTTTTCTTTTTGACAGAAAATGTTTTAAACAAATTTAGAAATTTAATGAGTAATGATTGTTTTTATAAAAATATTTGGTTTTTAATGCTTTGTACTAGAGGTGTTTTATATGTATTTTTGTCATAAATTGGAAACATAAATAATTAATGGAGTTTACGAGACTTTTGCTGCTTTCTTCAGTAGTTTTTATTACTTATATCGATTCACAGAGTTTTCGTAATAAAATATCCTCTTTTCAAAATCTGCATTTTTATAATTACTTTAATAATAATTTGCCTTTCTCATTTAATTGAGAAAAATAAAAGCTAACTTAAATATTTAAAACTGACTTGAGATAATATTTTTAAAAAAGATAATATTTTTAAAAATAAACTTCTTTACAATCGTTGAAATTAATTGCGTAATTAGCAGTAAGTAGGTGAAAATAAAAATATCAGGCGCTTCTGCCTTTGCAACTTTGCATATAACAATAATTTATGAATTTCAGAAAACAAGATAGAAAACATATCAGTCGAAGCATTCGTAAAGACAAAACATTAAATATTTTAATGTAAAAAATAAACTTAAATAGTCGAATTATTTATAAAAATGGAAAAACAAAAACTTGATGTTTTTCGTAAATACTTTCATTCTTGATTCTTTTTTCTTTTTCTTTCTTGGAATAAATTGTACTTAGCGAATGGCGAAAGTGACGATTAGATTCAGAAAAACGTTACAGTTTACAAATTTAGGATAATTTGAACTATTACACGTAGATGAAATTCGGAAGAATAAGATTGTATGTTTCAAAAAGAAAAGAAAAATTCAAACATCGAACGTACTAATTTGTCTAGCAAGCTCTAATAATGAAACAGTAAATCTTCAAAATTTTACATCAATATTTAAATTTAATATTCTACTTTGTAGTTGCCAAGAAGTAACAACTGTATTGTTTTTCTTTGTTTATGAAAATATCGTGTATCACTGATTTACATTTTTATTATGATTTATGATAAAAGTAGCTTTCTGAGGTGAACGGAGAATTTGTACAGACCTTAGTAAAACTAAATATAGTCTATGTGTCACTTTTCCATAATTTTATGGTCTTGTCGTTCTCCAAAGCCGCTGAAGCAATTATATTATCTGTTGGGTGACACGTTGTGCATAAAACAACGTCTGAAAATGTTTAAAGCAACAATTTAAATTTTAAATTTCAAAATAAAAGAAACGTTATTAAAGTAATATTGTATTATTTTGTAATATTTGTAATATCAATTGCTTTTGTATAGTTTTAGAATTAAACAATTGCTTTCAATTACCTGTATGGCCTTGTAGTTTTTGAACAATTTCTTTCGTTTGGAGATTCCAAATATAAACCATATTGTCTTCAGAACCGGAAACAATCCACTGGAAATTACAATTAAAGTTATAAACTGTAATTAGTGTAATTTTATAAACAATGACACTTTTGCAAATCGTTAAATACAATTTATATTTATTAATTGTTAATTTGTTGTAGTTGTTATTCATTAATTCGTTGTAGTTATTTATTATTAATTCGTTGTAATTATTTATCATTAATTCGTTGCAGTTATTAAAACATAATATAGAGAATTATTTTTCCACAATTTATACAAAAATACAAATAATTTTTACCTTTCCACCAGTAACTGAGAAATTGGCAAATATGCAGTACTTTTCATTGCGGTGGCCTGTGTAGGTTTTTAAACATTTTCCTTTGCTGTAATCCCATAATTTTAAAGTGTTGTCGAGAGTCGCTGCTAGGATATATTTTCCATTTGGTGAAAATTTGACGAATGACACTGGGGGATTATCGTCATCTATTAACGTTTTTAAACATTGACCCGAGGCTGTGTCCCATATTCGACTAAAATTTAAAAAACATTTTTTTTTCAAGTTTAATAAGACTTTTCTTTCACAGTTTATTCTTGAAAAGTGGTTTTTAAACTCTTTTAGTAAAAAAGTAAAGAATTTTGAAAGTATTTGAGATTACAAATTTTAAATATCATTTATACTCGAGTGATTTTTAATCTCATTTTTAATTAAATGTTTGATTTAATCGTTAGTTAGACTTACCACAAGCCATCGTAACTGCTAGATACAATAAGTGAACCATCTCTATTAAAATGTACAGCACTAACAGGATCTGAATGTGCTGGTAATGTTTTTAAACATTTTCCTGTTCTTACATCCCATATCCTGACACTTTCGTCAAACTAAAAGTATAATTTACATTTTTACTTTCGTAAGATACTTTTCCAAATATTTACTGTACAGATCAAAATCTAAGTGATTTAAAAATATAATCTATTCTTCAAGAGATTAGGATCAGGATCTAATCATTGAGATTTGATATTGAGATTTAATCTTTTAAATTTGGGATTGAGATATAATCTTTTTAAATTTGAGATTAGGATCTAATCAGGAGATTGGAGGTTAAGATCTAATAGATTAAATGTAAATTTAAAAACATTCATCTTACCGATCCAGAAACAATCAAATTAGATTGTGGATTGAAATTGCAACAAAATACATAATTTGTATGTCCTTTTAAAGTCTTTAGGCATTTTCCCTGAAATTAGAAAATTACGATTAGGTTGATTCAATTCAATTCTTGAAGTTTTTAATCAAGGATATACTCTTATTACTTACGGAACTTAATTCCCATATTCTCAATGTTTTGTCGTCAGATGCTGACACTAAAAGTCTACTGTCACTGGACCAAGCTACGTCCGAAATTCCTAGTTTATGACCTGATATAGTTTTTTCATACTTTCCATCATAGGATCCCCAAATTTTTATTAGTTTATCGGCCGCTGTTTAACAAAACAACAATGATTATGTATTCGCATTCGTTGGAATTTAGTAGATTTGCCAAAAGAGTAGTTTGTATATTTTGGGAATTTTATTTTGTTTATTAAATTTGTATCTTTTGACTTACATGAACTTGCTAACCATTCCCCATTTGGACTAAATTTAACTGAAGAAACAGCTTTCGTGTGACCAGCTAGTGTGTACTTGAGTGTGTAATTTGGTTTCTGCAAATAGTATTAATTTTTTAATTTCATTTTAAAAGCTCTAAAGGTCCTTTATAAAGTCTAACAAATTTTATTGTTGAATTTTGAAACACAAAAATAACAATTACTGTAAACTTAAAAAGATCAATTTTAACTAGCCTTTTTCATAAAATTATTATTTCGATAATGATTAATTTATCAAAAATTTATGTTTTATTTTTTATTGGCATTTTTTTTGTAGTTTACATTTTTTTATTAATTTTTAATATAACGAGAAGCTAACATTTTATTGTCAAACTTACAACTGCAGAACTTCCTTTTGTTCCACTAGTTGGTGTGCTAGTTGAATTATTAAGAGAGGTCTGATGTCCAGGAGTAGGTCCTAGAGGTACCATTTTCACCTTTTATAGTTTAAAAACCCTTTAAACTTGAAGTCCTGCAGTGTGCAAAACACAACACAACTTCCTGGTGTTTGTTGTTAGGTTATGTTTGAACCGCAATTATCTGCCGGAGCGTCCCTTGTATAAAATGTTTATCTAGATCGGAAATTTATCTAGATTTTTACTCTGTATAGTTCCATTTTTTATTATAGAGGTCAATAATGTCTTTTGATTAGAGCGGTGATTTTGAAAGTTCGTAAACTTCCTGAGTAATTAGGAATTCTTCATCAAACAATTTGATTATTTATATTTTACAAAAGGAATTAATTTTTGTTATTATTGTATTAAATATTCTTATATTATTTAGTACAAGTACTCAATAATAATAGAAATATTTTTCCTGAATTTTAAATTTTTATTTGACTTTCGTAGTCTGTTCTTTTTCATTCAGTGTTCTCTGGTGGCAGATTTTTGTATTAAATGAGAAAGTGTCTAGTGATTTTGTTCTTGGTGTTTCCGGTTCTTTATGTCTGCTGACTTTTTTGTGTGAGGAAGCAAAGGATAATTTTGCAATAAAAATGGGTTTCCAAAACATTTGGTATTCGCATCCACGAAAATATGGTCAAGGATCACGATCCTGGTGAGTTTTTCAATATATTTATGTCCTAAAAATGGTATTTTTTGATCTAATAACGAGGAAACTTACCTCGTGTTGACCGCGTGTTGACATTACTTTTAAAACGTGTAAAAAACTATTTTTCTCATTTGGACTATCATTTTGCATTGTAAAATTTATAAAACGTTGTTAATTTTATTAGAAGATGTTATTAATTTTGTAAGATTGTGTTGTTTACAATGAATAATTTCTATCTGGGAAACCTAACCTATAAACACCTGGCGCGTCAAAACGCATAATTTATGGGGGGAAAAGTTTATTAAATTTCCAAATAATCCTAATTAAATTTTAAATATAATTCATTAACTGTAGTAGTTAAGTTTCTAATAGAGTCTGTTAAAGTTTAATTTATACTTTTTTAAACTGTCCATATTTAATTTTCAATTCTAATTTCATATTTTGACTATTAAACTTAAAAGCTTAAATTGCGAATAAGCTTAATAAAATAAAATTCGCGAAGAATTGTTTACATTTTAAATAAAATTATTGATTTGGAATTTTTGACTTAAATATTTTTAATTGTATTCTAATAATTATTTCGAATTATTTAACAAGCGATTATTGAAACTATTATAAACGTATTTTTTCAGCCGAGCATGTGCAAACAGACATGGTTTGATTCGCAAATATGGATTGAACATTTGCAGACAGTGCTTTAGAGAATATGCTGCCGATATTGGCTTCAAAAAGGTAGAAAATATATAAGTTAATTTAACTTTTAAAACAATCAAAAACATGATTTTATCACTTAACATTTTTCTTTTAAAATATCTATTTATAAAATTAAAGAACAAATTTAACATTATAAGAAGTTATTATTCGCAATACTTAATTAATCTAATTTTTAATGTAGAATTGCTTTTTTTACTTAAATACATTAATTAAATTAACTTTAAGCTAATGTAACTTAATATTTAAAGTTTGGCTTAAAACTATTTTTAATGAAACCAATGATAAAATGACATTAAATATTTTCTTTACATTGGATTAATATAATCATAATTATAACTGTCAAAAATAAAACTCATTAAAATAATAAACTTGGTTTACTGAAGTTTAAATCTTTATAATTTTAAATCTCATAATTGTTTTTCTTTAAATTCTTAAAGATTTTTAAAATTTATTTTACAGTTGGACTAAACGCAGGACAAAAAAAGCTGGGCTGATTTTTTATTATATACACAACTACATTCTTATCCTTAATGTTTTTTTATTGTACATTTATATAATATAAATACGCGAAAACTAACTAAGAGTGCATTCTTTGTATATTGCAAGAAATCAGTAAAATGGCATAAAAAAAGTAAACTTGTTGTTTTTGTAGAAATTGTAATTTACAATTCTATGATGAAATTCTTCATTTATAATTTATCCTTAACCTCGTACAAATCTCTGAAAAAATATGTTTAAATTAACCAGAATTTATATAAAAAAAAAGATAAAACGTTATTAGTAAACAAGGATCAAAAATAAAATAATCTTAATTTCAAATCTTAAAATTATCTATAAATATAAAAGTGGGACAATAATACAATTTATAATAAATTAAATGGATTAGATTTATTTACAAAGAAATCTGTTCATATAATTGAATTAATTATTCACTCGTAATTCGATGTTTTAGAAAAAGTGTTAAGAATTAAATGAACTATTCTTTTAAAAATTACATTTGTCGCTTGAGCTGCTAGGGCAACTATCGATTTCTTTGGCGCTCTGCAAAATTTTTTTGGTCCTTCTTGACAACAAAGATTAGGAAAACAATCGATTGTTCGATTGCAGGGTTGAGACAGAAACAATAGAAGATTGTCTGGTGGCGTTTGACATTGCAAATACTCAATTATATTTTTCAAAGCTGAAATAATAGGATTTTTAATGAACAATTAACTTTTAAATTAATTTTTTTAATTCAAAATTAACTCTTAAATTAATTTTTTTAATTAAAAATTAGCCTTTAAATTAATTTCTTTAATTAAAAATTTACTTTTAAATTAAATTTTGTTTAAATTCTCTTGCATTTTTTGCATATTGAAAAATTTACTTGAGTGAATTCCTCGAAATGGCAATTCTGCCCAATTTGGTGCTGCAGTTCGGCAGTACAATTTTAAATCTCTTTTGTCAGGGCAACAGATTCTTCTTCCTTCTTTGCAATCAGCATCCGTTTTACAGGAGGTTACTTCTAATCTTTCAGGTATTGGTTCTTTTGGACACCTTCGACTGAAACCATTGATAGCTAAGTAAGAAGAAAAAAATCATATATTATTTAGTTATTGAAGTAAATTTTTTATTATTGTTTTTTTGGGATTTTTAGGTATTTCAGTCTATGAATTAAAAGGCTGTGCTTTAAAAAATATGAAA
This sequence comes from Ganaspis sp. Gsp50, assembly GCA_011057455.1. Taxonomy (NCBI): domain Eukaryota; kingdom Metazoa; phylum Arthropoda; class Insecta; order Hymenoptera; family Figitidae; genus Ganaspis; species Ganaspis sp. Gsp50. The sequence continues at coordinate 13,943 of WNHD01000016.1, forward strand.
TTGAAAAACTCTTTTAAATTTTACAAAATTATAGTTTAAAAATAAGTAATAACAAACCATTAGGTTTGATTTAAGAGTTTCTACTGTAAGATTTTTAATTCAAGAGGGTTTTTTTAATATATTTTTTTATTACGCTCATCATATTATATTTTATTTTATTATTATGAAAAATCAAATCTTGATTTTGAATTAGAGATACAGATTCATTTTTGCAAGTTTTTGTATTTGCAACTCGTGTTTAAAACTCCAGTATTGTTTTGGTTCTTTAGAAATATTAGGAAAAGCTTTTGATGCTTTTGTTATGTTTTTGTGAATGAAGTTTGGAAAAAGCATTTCTTACCAAAGATGTCAAGTTTTTAAAACCAAACTTATCAGAAAGAATAGTTTTACCTACATATAATGTTAAATAATATCTTTAGAAAAGAAGACTTTAATTATTTCTAGATGGCACCACTCTGTGCCAGATTACAGATCAGCTTTCACCCACTCTCCTAGCTTGAGAGTCGACGTCATGACCTTTCCTAAAACAAAGTTTTATGCATCGAAATGGGTGCAAGAATGTCCTAATTTATCCTGACAAATAAATGCGACTATTCGTCACGCTTTTCGGATTTGTACAACTTTTAATTATTTGCAAAGCCACAGATGCTGTTAATGATGCTTTCAAAAACTTGTTAAACTAGTTATAACACTTTCCGAAAGCAAAAAAGTGTTGAGTGAATATTGTATTAGGTTTCAGTAACAGCATGTAATTGCATTCAAATATGGCTTAAACTTTAATACATCGTGTGTTGTAGATATAATTTAATTCTAAACTTAATCCTTCAAAGTTGTTTCAAAGGAATTATGTAGAGTGTAATTGTAGAGCAATTTTAATTGCATTCGAAATTCAATTTAAGTGTATTCGAAATTCGATTCGAAATGCGAATTGTAAATTGTACTTGTTTATCGTAATTGCTGTTTGTCAATCAATATTTTAGCTATTAGGGATTTTTTGAGTTGCAGATTTTCGTATTAAAAGTTGTTGGCTGATGTTTAAAATTTTCAAACTTTGGGAAGTTATTATAATTATTGACTTTACGTAAAGAGTATTTTTTGCAACTTATTTGGACGTAGAGTTTATCATGTAAATTTGTGATTTATTCTAATTTAAATTCTTTATTTTTGTTTAAATTTCAAATTAAAAATTTGGTATCTTTTTTGTGTATCCTTTATTAGTCATTATAGAATTAAATTATTAATTTTTTTAAATTGATGTTTTGAAGTTCACAAAAATTAATATTTTTATTTGTTTAAGAAATTAGATGTTAAAAATATTGCAATTGAATCTTTTGTATCATGAAATTGAAAATATTAGTTTTAATTTATAATTGTTTGAAGTTTAATTACTTTTGCAAGTTCATGTATTTAAATTATATTCATTTTGGGACAGTTTTGAAAGCATTAGAAATTGGCGTTTTCTCTAAATAGGAGTTATAATTGAATTTGCACTTTATTACTTCATTTGTTTGAGTTACGCACACATTACACAGACGTAAAATAAAGTTCTTATTGACGCTTAAAAAGATCTTGCGTAATTTCGTGGTAGCAAAAACTTGATCACAGTGTAATGCATTGGGAAAGGTGCGGGCGAGGGTCATTGAATCGACTCATCGATATAAACTTTCTATCAATGTGCCTTGTTTATCGCACAAGTGCAATGCCGAGTTTTGCTTTTAAATAGAAGAGGGCGAAATATCAATTTATCTTCCCTTTATTCGACAAGAATTTTTAATATTTGATATATATATCAAATATTAAAAATTTGCTATAGCAAAGTGACAATTGTTTTTTGTGGTTATTGGTTCAAGTTTGTGATGTTGTACATAAAAAACAAAATGTTCTTTTTCAATGCATCATCTGTTAAATTCCAAGATAAATTGGAATTCTACAGGCATATACCTGTAAAAATTCAAGTTCATCTTGACATTTAACATTTTGTTTTTCCTGTGTGTTTTGTTTTTATTTGATTTTGTGGTGTTTTTTGTTTAATGGCGTCGTGTTTGGTTTTTTGTTCAATTTTACCTTGTTTGTTCTGTTAATTTAAATCGGTTTTCATTAATTTTGGTCAATTGTTATTTGAATTTACAAGAAAAATGATTTTTTTGTAATAAGGTTGAGCGCCACGAGTTATTGCATTATGTGATGACATTGTTTATTTTTTAATTTAATATTTATTTAGATTCCCAAAATTAGTGTAAAGATGATGGCAAGCAAAAATATTTTCTTAGAATAGCAAAATATTTCAGTGTAGTATCTACACTAGAATCTCAATTTATCGGTTCTCGATTTAGTGGCCGTTTCATTGTTTGAATTTTAAATTCTATTCAGTGTCTATTCAACGGTCTACCCCTGAGTCGACCCCTAAATCGAGGTTCTAGGGTATACGTTTCACTATTTTAGATATTTTAGTGTAACTTTTCGTTGTCCCTTAGATTTTTTGCACTTGTTTTCTCTTTTCGTGCGTAATATTCTAACATTTGAATAAACATTTAACTTAATCATATGAAGTAGCTATTTGAATTAATTATATATTAATTAGTTATATGGATTAATAAAGTATACACATTTTAAGTTTATGTCAATAATATGTATATGTATTTGGAAAATTGCAGTTTGAAGCGATTGAATTTTAAATATACACGCGTGAAAACATTCTTTAAAAAATAAAGAAATTTGTCTGCTGCGTAAAAAGGATGATTTGATCTGAGTCAGAGGATTTAGAGTGTATTGAAGTATGCATAAGGGAAGAAAAAAGTAAATACGTATTCGTTAAAATTTTTGTTCTATTTTAAGAAAAAAATGGATATAAAAGTTTAGTTAGATAACTAGACAACTTTTTTTAATAATTACTCTGCACATTTGCATCGCTAATTTCGAAATACAATAGTGTTGAAAAATTGCGAGGTTCTATTTAGTGTCAGACTGGATTCTAGACTGACACATTTTTATATATCTTGAAAACTAACTTCATGAATTGTCCATTTCGCTAATTTTCGATAGATTCGCGAAAGTGAAGGCTATTAATTTCAGTAAATTAGAGGATTTAGAACTATAATTTATTTGATTGTTCTACATCATAGGCATTATAAGTAATTGATTTTGGGTTTAATTCGTTATTTCGCATTTCTCTTTAATCCTCTCTTGCCACTAAAAATGTTAAATTAGAGTAGATGAATCGGTGTAATTGTTTTTTAGAGGAAGCATCTGCATATACTTCTAGATACTTTTATTTCTTCTGGAAAGCTGCCACATTCGGTTGTGTTTCGGGTGACACGCCAAAAAGACGCTTAGGGAAAGAGAGAAAGAGATTCAGTCAGAAATTCACAAGAGAACTTTATTAGCATAAAGCGATAACAAAAATTTTTCCCTCATTTCTCGTATATTTCTGTCATTTTCACTTTATTTCCTTGTATAAAATTTTTATTTAGTTTTATACTCAATTGATTCGTTTTATATTTTTTTCTCTCAAAATTATTGAAAAATTATATTTGTTTGGGGACCATTTTTTTAAAGTTTCAGTTTTTAATCGAATTTTAGAAAAGATATAATTAAAAGTGTACGAGTAGAAAAGTAATTTAAAAGAGAAATTGGAAAAAGAATATTTAGTTTCAGTTTTTTTGTAGAGAAGCGTGTTTCAAAAGAAAACTGGTTAAATAAAGTCTCGAGTTTTATGCTTAAAAGAAGTTTAGATAATGAAGTATATTCGCCAAAAGTATGTATATGTATACATAAGCAATTTTTATGCAAGGAAAAAAAGTTAAACACTCTTACTTCCTAAATTTGCATCGAATAAACCACAAAACGCCTCGTTGAAAAACAAGTCTGGCGAGTAGGTCAAAGTCGTTGCCTTTATCTTCCTTGAATGAGAAAGAAAAGGCTTCCTTAAAAAGTAATCAACTTCAAAGTATTTTTAAAAAACTTTACCACTCTTTTGTCATTAATTAAGTTATTTTTCAAAGCTTTGCTTTTTATACTTATTTCCTCTCTGAATTGCTATTTTTTTCTCAATGCAATTTTTGCATTTCAATTTTCCCTGGAATGTTAGTTCTGGTAAATAAGGTCAATTGCTGAAATAGTAGTCGAAAAATAAAACAGATATCTTGCTTGCCAATCGGTAATATTGTTTAAAAAGGAAATAATAAAGTGAATAAGTGCTGTGCTCATATAATTATACTGGTATATTCGCACTCGTGCTAATAGTGCAGTTCCTAGACTTTCTCCGCTTGGAGATTAAAGTAATTTGTTTGGAAATTATTGTGAATGAAATTGCACTCCGTTATATAAATGAGTCCTCAATCAACTTTATATTAGTGATTATTATGCATATAATTGAATAAAATCAAATCTAGGTGCAACAGGTTTCTTCTAAATATATAAGTTGTAGATAATTGACGTGTGTATCACTTATTTCCACTAATTTATTAATGCTTTTACAATTTTAATATATTATTGCTCACTCGTAGAGGAAATTTTTTTAATTATTTGTTGTTATTCATTACTAAAAGTATTGAGTCTTATTTATTTGATAACTTGTGATTTATCCAGTTTTGCTTTCTTTTTAATGAATAACTTGCAATTATGTCACAATTTAAAAATCTTTGTTTCAGAATTAATATTAATATCTAACAGTAAAAATGCTTTCTAATTCTTTAATATTGTATTTATGTTTCTATAAAAAAAAAAGTTTTCAAGTAAACGTATATTAACTTGACTATTTTCGTCACAATTTTATAAACATTGGAAATGCATTTTCTTACAGTTAGGTAAATTTTCGTTATAAACATTTTAATTTTTGTTATAAAAAAGAAGTCACTGAAATAAAGTACCTAGATCTGATTTTATCTTTAAAAAGATTTTTAAGATCGTGTCCTTGGCTACTCGAAAACAACTTTTACTTTTAAAATTAAACAGAATTGCAGGGTGTATAGTATATTAATGACAGCTATTGCTATTTGATATATAAAATTATTTAGTATATCGTTGCACAATTCCATCACATATATACTTGCAGCAATCATTTTTTAAGTTTTCTATTTAAAACTGTAAAATGACAAATACCGGTTTAAATTTCAGGTCTTAATCATAGCAACTTTAAACAACTTAAATTTAAATTGGTCAAAAATGTAAATATGTATTCATTAATTTTGATCTATCCCAATTTTTATCGTTTTGAAATTCAGTCAATCAAAATTTTAGATGATCTATAATTTGTTTTGTTTCAATTTCAATTTTTAATATTCGGTCCATTCCCAAGTTCCACTACAAAATTAAATTTTGTAACTCATTATATCTGTTTTTTATTATGTGAAATTTAAAGTATTTAAATTTGCTGATTCATATCGTTTTACACGTAGAAACAATTACTTATTATCTCAATTATCAAAGAGTATTGCTTAATTATATTTTCATTGCTTTCTCTATGCAATTTACATATAAATTGTACACGTAATTAATATTTTTCACCTGGGGCATCAGAGGGAATACGAGATAAGCTCTCTGACCTGTGACTGATAAATTTCATTAGTGAATTGTTCATTAACGGATATGTAGTTCGCATTTCAGGAACTTATTAACTATAATCTCTCAATCTAAAAACTAGCTTCTACTTTAAGATGTTATGATTCTATACGTTAAGAGTATCTTATTTTTTAATTGAAATTGTATATTCACTTATCAAACATATTAAATGAAATTTTACATATAATATATGCAAAATGTTATTTAATGTTATACATACAAATGTATTATATTTGTAAACATTTTTCGTTTATTGTTTTTTTATGAGCCTGAATTTTATCAAATTACGGGAATAATCGGTTACCCGAAAAAGTTATTCACAACCAATGTTTTTACACGCTTAGCATGTGTTACAAATGAACGTCCACTTCTCATAAATATTCAACAGACATCCATTATCATATTCAAATCTTTTATATCACTATTTGCATTATCTTCACGCAAATAAAGCTCCAACTACTATTTTTGTTCTTATTGTAAATGAATTCTAGACTATCAAGAAGTTGCGATTGCATCTATAGAATATTAATTCAAATAGTTATGTTAATGTTTGATAAGTGAGTGTGTTGTGATATTTAAAAATCGTTTTAGTTAGTTTCGATTGGTTGCTGCCTTTTCTTTAAGCGTTGAAAATTTTTGAGAAAATAGTTTAGCAATGTTGTGTCCAATTATACTATCTCAAGTCTGGCAAATTTTACCATACTGTCCTACAATTTCTACCAAATTTTCCATAATTTTTAATAGGCTTTCTATCATTATTAACGTACTCTTTACTATCGAGGAGTGCAATAACTCGATTAACTGAAATCCTTTATTTGAGTCATTTGCTGGTTTTTTGTTTCCGTTTAGTACGACAATACGACAACATTACTAATTTTGTTCTTATTGTAAATAAATTCTAGACTATCAAGAAGTTGTGATTGCATCTCGAATATTAATTTAAATAGTTATGTTAATGTTTGATAAGTGAGTGTGTTGTGGTATTTAAAAATCGTTTTAGTTAGTTTCGATTGGTTGCTATACCTTTTCTTTGAGCGTTGCAGATTTTTGAAAAAATAATTTAGCATATAAAAAAATATATTTCTCCCAAAGAAAAAGCCGTAGCCAATATTTGTATGGCAATTTTCCTAAACAAAAATATCTATGTGTTCAGGTAGTTTATTTTTGGGCGTAATTGAATGACCAATTCTTTAGTTGTCGATTATTAAAGGCTTTATAATTCCAATCGATATTTTATTATTGATTAATTAAATAGTTTATTAGTCAGATCTCGAGTGTTAGAAAAATACGCACCCTCGTGCTTAGGTTCTTTAGGAGGAAGTGGTACACCCTGCTTGCAATATCCATTGCAACATCTTTGATTCGATCCAAAGATGTTGCAGTCTGCTAGTTTATTACAAGGGATGCTTAAGAGTTGAGCTAGTCTTCCCTCCACTTGTAAGGCTCTTGGACAGATTAGCTCTTGTTCTGGCTGTACTTCATTGTCACTTGCTTCTACTTTCGCTGGAGCGACTGAAACAGATTCGCGCATATCGATCGATATACTACCTTTGTCCACTTTTCCTTTTCCTACCCCAACACCAACGTCGTTGTGAATAAAAATACATAGAAAATGCTTTTGTTTGAAAAATTGAGTTTGTGGATTTTCTTGTACGCGTTGAGAAATGAGATACTATCTTTTAAATGTGTTTTATCAAGATTACATTTTTGTTTTATATTCAGGCAAAAAAGATTTTATCTGGTATACAGCGGGAGGTTTTACTGAAATAGCAGAAGTTTTAACTATCGTAAAAATGTGTATGTATATATTTTAGTAAAATATTTTGCTTTTTGCAAAAGAATAATTTTTGCGTGCGTCGAATTTTATGTAAAATTATTTCAATTGTTTAAAAGAAAGTTTTATACTTTTTTCTTATTTATTATATTTTTTTTATTTTGACAAAAATTGTGTTTGTTTATATTTATAAAGTCTATTATTTCAAGAATATGTTAGACAAAGATCGTAACGGAAGAGCGACATATACATACATACACACACATACACACACAGATGATTACGAAATGATTCTGAGCCCAGGGTTCTTTGACTCCTGTTCCTGTTGATCAACAAAAGGGGACGAAACTTAGGCATGTCCATTGTTAACTAGTAGATGTATATTAGCACGCAACGTAAAGTTAATAACAATATATAAAATTCTGTTTTTTATGTAATGGAAGATTTTGAAATTCAGTTACGAATATTACTGGTTAAAATGACTGAAATTCTTGTCAAGGCAATCAAAATTCTGGTTCTTTTAATTCGCAATTTTTTCCGAGTTTTTGATAACTTTTATCAGATTCAAAAGGCTTTATCTCTTATGTATTTAAAGTCTTTATCTTTTTTGCTAATTGAAAAGGAATTATTTCTTTTTGACGATTAAAAAGTTTTTGCATTAAATTTGTAATCTTGGTGTGTAAATGAAAATGTTTTACAAAGTTTTTCCTTTCAATATTTATTTCAAAAATATTTCAATGGACATCGCAGCGTTTAATGAAATTATTGGCAGATTCTGAACTTTATTATTCATACGTGCCACACGTCGGATTATATTCTGTTATGGTTTTTAATACTTTATTTTATTTATGCGCTTGTTTAGAGACACAGTTCAGTGAACTTTGCAAAATGTACACGATAAACTGTTTTCCTTGCTTTGTAAAGCTTTTAAAAGTCAAGTCAGCAAAACCAGTAGGTTTTAGAGATAATTCAGGGACGTGTAATTTCTTGAGCTTTGTGTAAGAATCTGGGTCATGTCGCTCGTTGTTAAATACAGTGTATTCGTGTTGCAATGGAATGCACATGAAAGGGTGCTTTCTGTGGTGTCAAGTCCAAATTTATATACAGAAAAAGAAAATTGATAGGATAGATTAATTAATTCTCTCTAATTACGTCTTAAAGTTATTCCGTAAGAATTGTATTTAATTGCAAATAGTATAACAATTTTGCTATAATTATTTCGAAGAATCTTTTTCTTTGTTGGAATTCTTCCCCTTCGTTGTAAGTTTTTCCGGGCCCGTCTTTCCATTCCATATTTCTGTCTTCTGATTTATTGAAAATTACCAATTTTTCTACTTTCTAAATTTGAATTAGGGAAAAGTCATCCACCAATTTGAATTCTTAAGCATTTTTACTAATTTTTAGTAAAATTTCACTATTTGTTTTAGTAATTTTTACTAAAGTTTTAGTGAAAGTTTACTAAGAGTTAGTCAAAATGCTTACTAATTCAAATTTAGAGAGTATACAAGTTCCTTTAACCGCAAACTAAAAATAAAATAGTAAAATACATGTAGATAATATTGAATAGTAAAAGCTTTCTTGCGTAAAGTCTTATACAATACCAAAGAGATCAAGTGCAAGGAAGTTGTACAGAGAATAAAACTATGTTATGGATTAGAAAAAAATGTCGTAAGGTGAAATAACGTTTTCTCGTCTCCCAGTAGGAAGCAGATGTTCCAATTATTGCGCAGCAGAAAACTATACACAAGCTTCTATACACATTTATAAAGTTTATTTCCACAGTTTGTCCATAGAGGAGATTTCTTCGTTTAAAAATTTAAGCCCAGTTATTAAATTCTCTCCTGCTGTGTGGTAGACGAGCTATTTCTGAACATAATCGAAGAAACAAAGCACTTTTCTTGAGACAAAAGTGTTTCCAACTCTGAGAAAATAGAGTATACTTATTGGTCATACATATATGTGTATCTGTAATTTATTTAGAACTTTTTAAAATACCTATAAACTTGAATGGAAACATATTTGGTGTCAAGTCACGAAAAATCACACTTGTTTAACATAAAATCACACGTCTCTTTTTCATACTTTGGTCGAGTACAATCCGGTTATACAGAGGTTTTAACTTTATTCAGCTCAGGTAAAAATAATTACTTTTGATCGTGTAGATTGCTTTTAGCGCAGACATAGATTCTTGTAAGTTTAGACTGGAACTAGAAAGCAACTAAGTTTTTCTATCAATAAGTTAAGAGTTTCCCCGTTGGTTATCAATAAAACTTTTTCATTAATCGACCTCAATAATGCAATATCTTTAGAAGAAGTTTTTAATGATAAAAAAACATTTATTCTATTCAGATAATCAGATACCTTATAGTCTTATCTTATCGTTTGTTGCCCTGTTAAATTCACTCAAATAGTCAACTAACTTTATAAAGATTGTTTTGAATTCTTAGCACATTCTGCTTCGAAAAACGTTATAATTTCAAAAATTTTAATGACAACATTTTTAATACTTTTATAATATCAAACATCATGAGGTAATATGATATGAGTTCTTCTTTTATGAAATTATAAACGTAATTCAGTTCCAGCACGATCTTTGTCCTTGTGTTTAAAAAATATAAAATGTGGAATTGATAAGGAATGTTAAAAAATTTCGGAAAATGAAACCAAAGACTATAGTTTATTGTTTTACTTGTTATAGTATCCAAAAGAATTAATGTATAGTTGTGTAACTACTAAAAACTTTAAAGAAAATCATGATTACAATTTTTCATGCACACCTGAATTTGTGTTTACATCCTGTGCTTGCACACATGCTATTAGCAACATGACAAAGAAGAGAATAATCACGTGACCAAATCGGTACTGGTGAAGCACAATTCTCTTAAAGTGTACACTTATGCGGTCATAACGTGCGAGCATCGTTGCCATATTTCGTAATGTACCATTCCAAATTGATTTTAGAAAATCGACCCACAAAATAATTATTTAATTAAAAATATTTACACAATTGAACATTTATTAAATAATGTTTATATGAAATGATTCATTTGAATTTCGTGCCAAGCATTTTGATTATTTTTCAATCAAACTGAAGAGAAATTTGTTATAAAATACTCTGAGAATTCGTGTTAGTTTTTTTTTATAAAATTAAAACAATCTGTTTGACGATTGTAAAAGGATCACTTAAGTACTGAAAATCACTACGCACAAGGTCACGGAGCCCTTGATTAAACAAGGTGCTTGTAGAGCCTGCTTAGGTAAAACTGCATCATTGAAAAGGGTGTGAAAGTTAGTGGCGATTCTAAAAACATATTCATGTTGGGGAAAGAGAAAGGAATCTAGTTGCACCAACAGTAAATAAATGATTGCAACAAGCAACAGTCAGAAAATTACTCTAAATACAAAAAAGACGTCATAATAAAGATCCTTAATTAAATAATATTTAACTGAAAGAAGAGAAAGATCAGAGTTCCGCTGCTGAGAACAGAAAAACTTAATTATAATAAAGTAAGAATTTTACTGCAAAGAAATTTCTCAAGTGCCTGCTCCAGGCTATATTCTTGAACTCGGATTCACAAAAAAAGTTGCGTCATCACTATATGTATAAAACACTGCATGTGGCATTTACTATTTCAGTTATTATTTAGGCTTTAGGATTTTTCGAATTTTTATTATATCTTAAGAGAAGCTTATGGTTTAAAATGATGTTTTCTTTTTAATTAAGTTTCTAAACCCCGCTATTCATATACATTTCTCCATTCCTCTAATACACATCATTTACTATATGCTTCTAAACTTCAAAAGCAAAATTTCAGCTTGCATTAATTATATTTAAAATCAACACTCTTGATTTAGAAACTTATCTGTGTGTGTATTAAAGAGGAACAAATATATCTGACTTAAAGGGAATGTTCAATTTATTTGTATTACATCCTTTTATACAGATTTATTTCCACAATATCTGCGATAAAAATGAGACCCAAATAGCACGTCACGGAAAAAAATAGTATGGTTGGGACATCAATAATGATATTGTTTGCAAAAATATGGTTGCCACATCCATATATGTGATTGATATAACTATCTTTATACATATAGTCATTATATCCATGCATATGGCTGTATCAACCATATATAATATGGATATCCCATATTTATCAATATAAATGGTTGCCTCAGCCATTCCTTTTTTTCCGAGATACTACTAAGAATCAATGATGCTTTGCTCATTCAGATTTATAAAGAGTATAGGATTTTCTATTGGTGGATCAGTTTCTTAAATTTTTAAATCTATAATTTATGATTTTATAAGTGTAATTGATCAATACTTGAATGTTTGAAAAGTAGTCGAACTTTATCTGGCATTTTGTGCGGTTAACGTTGTTACAGCATTTATGAATTATGCGCTAATAACTCGAGATATAGGTATAGTATACTATACTTATACATACTGTTCACAAATTCCAATAATTATACAATGCCCGCAGTCTCCAATTAAACCATATTGAAAAGAATATACTGAAAACTGTTTAAGAAAAAAATTAATGGTTTACAGGAATAATTTTCTAATAATTCTTCTTGTACTTTATACAAAACACTTTAAACTTTACTTCGTAAAATATACTTATAATTGTATTTTATGAAATGTATTTTTTTCAGTTGATTTCAAATATTTTATACTTGGTTTTTCAGTAATTGCACTGAAAGTTACACATATGATTATACATAGACCAGAAATTGTCGTAATCAGGTCCCACATTTGTATTTGCATTCTATGCATATTCGTGTTGCATGAGTGTCCGGAGAGTTGGCACGAAATGCACTGCAGCAAAATGTACATGCTGTTTAGTACCAACACAATAGTAGTTGAGAATTGTATGTTAGTAGAGGAGTATCAGCCCCTACATTCAAGTTCAATCATAACAATTTAAGCTGCATAATAAATTAATGTTGCTTCCTTTATAACTTTGAAAATTTAACTTTTTTATGACTGTAGTTTCAAAGTAGTTTACTCCTGAAATGTACTAAAGATCATTTTCATAAAAACTTTCATTAAAAGACCAACTGAATTTAAAATTAAAGACTTGTTCGCTCTTTGGTTTAATTTTCTAACAATGGCTTTATTAGTAAAAGTTTTGTCATGCGAAACTCAATATTATCTTTATCTATATTTCTCGTAGATGTGTAATATTGGAATGGTAATGCTTACTATAAAAATAGTAACGATTATACATATTATCGGGATGTTGAACTAAATCTTGTCCTTGGGAAAATAATTTCTATGCAGAATTTTGATGGATTTTTTCACTTAGTTATGGATAACTTCTATATTGACGATTAATATAAGGATGGCAACTAAATATCACTTTTTTCTCTTCTCGGATTTTGTAGAATTAATAATCTTCAAGATTATCGATCTAATGCAGTTCGAGTTTACTAACATTCAGTTATATTTGTTGTTTAGTTGTGTGCTTTTCTGCAGAAAAGTTTATTCATTCTTTGGAAAAGCGGCACAATGAATTAAGTCCATGTTTTTTCTAGTAATAAAAGTGTAAGGATTATCTTGAGACAAATAGCAGAGGAAATGTCAGTAGACACATTTGTAACTTGAATTTGTTCTCTTAATTGACAAGTTAGGTTGTTCGATTTTCTATAGACAGAAAGCTTTATACGGCATTTAAAATCCAAACGATATACTTTAAGAAGTGTATTATAGTTACGAACATGAAAAGAAAAGAAGTCAGCTGTAAGTTAATATGAAACCACTATTCGAAAGTGATGGATTTATCTTTCAACACACATCAGTCGATATTGCAATTTTACGATCCTTATTTGCTCGTTACAGACGTTGATTTACTTCTTTGTACTTGATCCTCCTCCTGTGGGAATTGACCCTTTTGTTTTTAATAGTCTTTGGGACTAAGGCGTATACCTATGCAGGTTGTCCGTTGTAAACTTAAAAATTTATGAACGAATGAGGTCACTATTTTTCAAGTTACTCTGAGAGCCCGAGTCTGAAAACATAAGTAGCACATTAAGAGGGTCGTATAATACGGAAATTAAATTACTCCAAATAATTTCTTAAGTGGAATTAAACAAATTAACATCAGTTATCAAATTCAAATATTCAGTACAGTTTCATTATTATATAATAGCATATATGTATGTATACTTTTATGCTCTTTCGGAATCTTGTGAGATGAAATTTTTTTCTTAACGCAATATTCTATTTTATAATATTCAAGGTTCCGACCTTACACATTTTGTTGTATATGTAAAAGAAAAAGTATCTAACACAGTTACACTCTCTAAATCTGAATCAATGGTGGTTTTGTGTCACTGGTACAAATTAGCGGATATAGATATTATAAAGTTGCATGATTTTTGTTGTGAATCAACAGTGTATATTCGCTAATTTAAATCAGTGCCACGAGTGAAATTTTGAAGAAATATAGATTTAGGGACTATGTGTACTTTATTAATTAATATGAAATATACGGGCAAATGCTTAATGACTTGTATTTTTTTCTGACATTTAAATTTATTGGAATTCTATAGGCTTATGATATCAAAGTGCATTTTGGAATTTAAGAGCGTTGCACTGAAAAACCACAGATTTTTTTCCTCTTATTGTGTATATACAGCATGCTAATATATACCTATACCTGTTTCAAAAACACTCTCTAAAATTTGAATTAATAAATTATCTACTAATTCAGTAGCGAAGTGTTGCTTACCAATTGAAATAGTAAATACATTTACTATTTTCAGTGAAAAACTACTAATTTTTAGTAGAAAACTACTAAGTAAATGAATGTATAACTATACTAATTGAAAAGTTAAAGTTCATATATTTCAGTTGGTATAGTAATAATTGACTAATTAAATTCTACTAAAAATTATTTAGTTTTCTTTTCTAAAATCTGGAAGTCTTTGCCTCAGTCTTTGCTATATTTTAATCAACAAACAACTTTTCGTTATTGAATCAGTATTGATAATTACTTACTAATTCAGATTTATAGAGAACAGTATATTTGATATCATTACACATTTTCGTTCAAGTTATTTAAAGAACTGATTATAATCTGTCCTTATTTGGCAATCAATTGAAGTTTGAGTGCTCGTACACATTAGTAGTAACTACTACACTCGGAGTAGGTCTTTATCGTTATTTATAGCAAATTCGTCATTAAATGACAAATAAAATTTATTATTTAATAATTCGTAATAGAGAAATTATCTGAAACATTTCTTTTTATGTTTGCGTGTAATAAAATGTGTATTAAACTGAAAATAATTGCTAACGGTTCTAATCAACCAAAAGCCACAAAACCCGCAGTTCCCCAAGCTAAATATTTTGCCAAACTGTAATTGGCAATCGTGTTTGTTCGTATTTAAAGCCAACAGCTGAATTTCATTTTTTCTTTTTAACGGCCGTACAGGTATAGGACAAGAAACCAGCTGGTGACCAAAACGTTGGGCACAAAGTGCAAAATAAAAGGGAGTGCGAAGAAGAGAAAAGCAAGAAAAAGGAACTGGTCAGAATGGAAAAGGAAGTTAGTAAAAGACGGAAAGAGACGTTTAGGGTGTCAAAGTGAGATAGACACACAATGTAGCAAACGATTGCAGTTTAGGAGGGGAGAGAGGGGAAAAAGATGACACAAGTGACATGAGAGGAAGAGGAGGAGGGACAGGTCTATATTCTATATTGAATACAAGACGAGGATGTTCCCCATAAGGACAATGAACATGCGTAATGAAAATGTATCACAAAAATAGTATCAAACCATGATAAACAACATAAGTGTGTGGGAGAAAAGAAGAAGAGGGAGAATAAATTTCCCCCACTCTGAAAAATTGCCCCACCATCCGGTAACATGCTGCGCTTCGCTATCGCACGGAATCACGGACAAATCAAACATGGCGATTCAGTCGCTGTTTACGGTGAATGCATATGGCTCGCAGTTGCCGTGTTGAAGTAATTAAAGAGTGTAATTGTTTTTGTGACGGTGATGAGTGCTCGTGCCATCGCGAATAGACGAATCTTGCATAATATTACGAATATGGAGGACCATGAGGGCGAATTAAGTGGTGAAAAGGCGTCGGGCGGCGTTGACGGACTCGATGACGAGAAAGGCGTACAGGCGGATCCGACGCTCAGCGCGGCATCGACAACCGTCTCCTCACCCAAGACTGTGCCGCTCTCTGCCGGTGAAAATACTGATTCCAGGTGCAACATCGACGAAAGTTACAGACACGTAAGAATTTCTTTATTTTGCCACGTTTTTTTCCATTTTTTAAATATATTTAGCAAAACGCATCCAGACACTATGAATATTCAAATTTCACTGAATCCAACCACAATTACCATCTTGAGAGACATTACTGTTTTCTCTCACAATTTTATCTCTAAGTCCATGAAGTCCATCGGATTTTTTAAGTTTAATCATTTTTTTTTTCAAAAAACAGACAAATTTTAAAAAAAAACTGTCTAAATTTGAATTAGTAATTTTCTACTAATTTAATAGCGAAAAGTCGTTTGCCGATTGAAATAGTAATGATTTGCCATAATTTTTAGTTCTAAAAAAGGACTAATTTAATTAGTAAATTCCTACTAATTTAATTAGTTAATTACTTCTAATTGAAATGTGTAAACTTTGGTCATTTCAATTAGTAGCTATTTGTTAATTACACAAATTAGTAGTTTTTCTTACTAAAAATGAGTAGTTTTTCTTACTAAAAATGAGTAGTTTTTCTTACTAAAAGTTAGTAGTTTTTCTTACTAAAAGTTAGTTGTTTTTCTTACTAAAAATTAGTACATTTTTAATCGGTAAATGACTTTTCGCTATTGAATTAGTAGAAAATTACGAATTCAAATTTATAGAGAGAGGAGAAATAAAGGATTTAAATAGAGTTAATAATTTTTCTTAGAAATATGATTAACCAAAATTTTAATAGCTGGTTTATTTCTACTCAAGAAAAAGAATGTTAACAATTTTTGTTACTTTTGAATTGTTTTAAACATCGATGCTTTTTTTCTTTTTCTCGTTCTCTTTTTTTTTAATTTGGAGTATTTTGAAAAGTATTCTAAAGTCGATACTGTTGTTCATTTATTTGTTAAAAATTTTCTGTCTTTTTATAGACACTTCTCTTGAATTTATTATAAATGCCAATAAAGAAAAGTAAAAACTTTGCACCGTACAAGAGTCAAGAAATCACTGGTCATTTTTATGTCTAATTTGTTTTTCAATTAAATACAATGTAATTGAATTTTGCTATGCAAAGTTGAATCAAAAGATTCTATTTTATATTAAACAATAAATACATCCTAAGGCAATAAATTTATTATTAAAAATAATTTATATTGTGCAACTAAAAAAAACCTAACTTGACTGAGAAGTTTAAATTCGTATAAAATC
Source organism: Ganaspis sp. Gsp50 (assembly GCA_011057455.1). Classification (NCBI taxonomy): domain Eukaryota; kingdom Metazoa; phylum Arthropoda; class Insecta; order Hymenoptera; family Figitidae; genus Ganaspis; species Ganaspis sp. Gsp50. The sequence continues at coordinate 30,695 of WNHD01000016.1, forward strand.
ATAAATTTCATTAAAGCTATTTCAATATCTTATAGTTATAAATTTAGGTTTTAAAAGTACACATGAATCAGTGGCATTTTATTATATACCAGGAACAGGATATTTCAGGATGGTAGTGAGGCAACCTTTTGATTGATAATCAATATTGGAAGTGTCAAGTTATTGTATTTTTTATTGTCAGCTATTAAATCCAATTAATCAAGTCGAATTATCTGCTCGGGCAGATTTGATTGAAATCTGTTATTTAATTATTATGCGAATCAAACGAATATTTCAAGTTAATTATAATATCTCTGAAATTCTCTTTTATTCTTACTCAAAGGGAAAAATATTATTTCTCAATTGATATTCAAATTCCTTTATCTGAATTACAACATTGTTGATATTTTGTAATACCAATAAGTATAAAGCGAATGTTAACTGCATAAATGATTTTCTTTTTAAATAAAAGTGAAAGTCATTTTACGGAAACTGAACTTTTTGCGTAAGATAATATAAATTTTATGTAATTAAACATTATTTAAATTACCTGTCGATTATTAGTAATTAATTATGAATTTGTAAAACATCATTTGATTCATAAACTTAGTTTATTTATTAGCGTTTAAATTTGTTAGCGTCAATGGCGTTGAATTTGTTGTTTGTTAATAATTTTCAGTCAACGCTAAATATAATATTTATGTTATTTTAATATGTTTTATTCTAATATGTTTTATTCTATATGAATATATTTTCTAGTATTTAGCACAGTACTTTAATTATTAATTGCATCAATTGACTTTGTGAGGATTTATCGACTAATAATTTTTTGTTTTTAAACAGAAGCCTTTCGTGACGAGATGCGGCAAATTCGAGAGCGGAAGTGGCAGCGGAGACCAGGACGGAATGCAGACCGAAGATGGAGTGGATATTGCGGCAAAAAAGCGAAAAACTCGTCGGGGTAAACCGAAACATCGAAAATTGAAACCCTACTCGAAGCAGCACCTCTCCTACCAGCAGAGAATTCGCAATAAAATTGGTAGGCCGACAAAAACTGGACGACAACCTCCCGCTCCTTATAACTCAAATCAGTTTTTGATCGAAGATCACAACGATCTTCCCGATCTGGAACAGAAATTAGCCAGCGCCAGTGCCTCAGACATACCTCGATCTTTCCAAAGACCTTCAGCACCACCACGTACTCGTGATTCCAGTTTCAGCGTTGACTCTGATGAAGACTTTTTCTATTCCTCGCCCGAAGATGAGGAAGAATTTCTCACTAAAGAATTTAAAACCGCCTATGAGGATCTTCATGCCGAAAGGCTTGGATCCATGACCAAAGCACAACTTATCCAGGAATATATTCAACTCGAAGCAAAGGTTGATCTTCTAACGAAACGATTGCGGGGGAAGAATTTATACTCAACTGAGGAAAAGGACTCGGAATCTAAAAATGGCACCTCACAGGATTCCGAGGCTACCAAGAAACTGAAACTTTATCAACAACGAATCGATGATCTTGTCCAGCAAAATGAACAGCTCCAAAAGGAAAATGAATCCTTGCGGGCACAGAGACACAAAAGTGTGAGCGTTGATAGCGAAAGTGACAGCGATAGTTCCAGCAATGAAAATCACAGTAGGGGAAATGGATCGCAGAGAAGTCCTGGGTCGTCGCCAGTTCCTGTTTCTTATCAGGGAAGACTTGATAAAACTCATAGACAGAACAGCTCTATTTCGAGTGTCGATAGCGAGAGTGATAGCAGCAGTAGCAGCGAGAGCGGTCCTGATGTCAACTCAAGTCCCAAATCTCCTGTAGACATTACTAATGGTCATGCGACTGTTCACGAGATCAAAAGTCTCCCTTCATAAATCTGATCTCATTTACTTTGTATCCTTGTGCTTGGACACAAAAATTCTGTTTGACGGAAAAACCGACAGCTGGTTGCAGAAAGTTGGCGTTATAAAATCGAAAAAGAGATTCTTTATTTGAATCTTTCTATTATTCTTAATCCGTACTTTACTTTTTAGAAAAGAACCATAATGAGAATTGGAAACGTCGCAGAAAACTTGTCTTCCATTCGAAAAATTAATTAAATTTCTTTTATCGATAATAACATTACTTTCATTGAAAATTCTGAATGATTTAAATTGGCTTTCAATGGAAATAATCAAAAATTTAAATTTTACTTGATGGAAAGTAGTAAATTAATTCAATTTCTTTTTAATTGAAATTAATAATGTGATTAAATTTGCTTTCATTGAAAATACTAAAGTTGTTAAATCAGCTTTCATATACAAGATTCAGAAATAATCATTGAAAATTAAACTATTCAAATTTGTCTTGTTGGGAACACTGAAGTAATTAAACATTGGCTTACTAAACGCAACTCAATTTTACTCTTCTACCAGGGAAATTTTTGCAAGTTTTAAATAAATTTTTTTAAAATGCATGGAAAGTAAATTTGCATTTAATACTCGAAAGTAAATTTAAAGCTAAGAGGAACATGGATAGTTTTTCTGTGAAGTCGCCATATAATCTTAAATTTGAGTCTCTTGCTGCTAAAGGTATCGAAAGAAGAAAAATTGGAACAATTCGATTATAATTGTTTTGGAAGCATGAATCTAATATTACATTATTTTCTGTTCAATGAATGTGTAGCTTCTTTAAACCGAGAAAATTTATTTATGTTGTAACTATTTTTTGTACATATGATCTTTTTTGACAACGATTTCTTTGTTTAATAATTATTTTATCAAAAATAACAGTGATAAAATCAATGAAAGAAACGCAATGAAAGACGCTTTTGATCAATGAGCTTTTTGTTGTAAAATGTTTTGTAATAAAAATACGGACAAGAGTCTTTTTATTAAAAATAACTTTGCTCTTTTTTACTGTAAAATAATTTGGTTTTTTGATTGTAATATAAGTAGGGTTTTTTATTATAATAAAACTTTGTTTCCTTTTTATTGTAAAATAACACCGTCTTTTATTGTAAAAAGACACTTTGTTTTATTGTAAAATAACACCGTTTTTTATTGTAAAAAGACATTGTGTTTTATTGTAAAAAAACAATGTTTTATTGTAAAAAAAACATTGTGCTTTATTGTAAAAAGCACTGTGTTTTATTGTAAGAGAACACTGTTTTATTATAAAATGTTTATACTAAAAAAGTCTTTGTCTGAAAGTGTTAATTGTCAAGTTTATGTAAAAATTTCTTTAGAATTGAACAGGGAAATTTTTGTAAAAAAATGAGCTGGAGTTACATATTTTAGATGGTTTTGTAAATAAAGGAAAATTGTCGAATTTTTCTTGAGTATCTTCGATGCAGCTTCTCTTGCAAAACTACCGGCTTGAAGATACCAATAGCACAAAATAGAGGCCTGCAGACCATCAACTAACGCAAGCCCAAGAACCTACAGGGGTCCAGTGAAATTTCTAATTTAACATGCGCATTCAAACAAAGTATTACACTGCGAAGATTGTGATGATAATTGTAATATTGTTAAGAAAATGTACAATTGTATAGATTTAGAAAATAAGCCTAGGTGTTAGTTTATGGTCTGATTTTTAGTATGTATAAGAGAAATGCTCTACCATTGATATTAAAATCGAAATTATTTTGTTTCCTATTTTTTATCATATCAAATTGTCAACGCACTACAAGTATATTAAAAAACGGGACAAAATATGCACGAATGCATTTTTCGATTTTTATTGTTAAAAATTTCCGCTCAAGAAAGTTTTATTAGTGTGAAGTCTCAAATCTAATATATAATTTATATCCATCACAAAAAAGTCCACTTACGAATTTTTTTTCGTAAAGTTTTCGGCGTTTAGATTATTTTTTAATTATTGTATAAATTATTTATAAATTAATTTAAAAATCAAATCATAGAGGCTTTTACATTGAAAAACTTTTGGTGTAGAGCTCTTTATTTCCAAGTATACGCATCCATATTTTTTTCTTTTTTGTTTCCCATTTTTAACATGTATGTAACATAGATTATAAATTTTTAAAAGAGATATATCAAGAATATAATTCATAATTGAGAATTATTTACCGTGTGTTTATTGTGTTTTTATTGTTACAGTTTTCTTTTTTTTCTATAGTTTTGTTTTAATTTAGGTATTTTTTATGTTTAATTTGTTCTTTTATAAAAAAAGAAATTAAGTCTTTGTGACTTTCGCTTTTATTATACGGTTGTATTTCTATACAGATATGATTCATATCAAGTTTATTTTCTTTGCGTGGTCAGAAGTCGGGAGTTCTATCTTCTAAAAAGAAAACATCAGTCTGTTGAATACTTTTGTCAGTGAAAGGAGTGTTCCATAGACAGTAAAACTGAAAAATCGACATTAGTCTTTTATAAATTCGTCCTCAAGGAAATATACAAAGTTGGTTGAACAAAATTTTGTATTATCATGTGGGTGCAATTATTCATTTTTAGTTTAATTGTCATCTTTGTCATACAAGAATCTTCTGCATTTATCGATAATAGTCATGGTATGGAAAAATAATTTATTTTATTCTGTTAATTAGTTTTTGATTATTGAAATTTTTAGTATTTTTTTAAAATTTATTTTACAGAAGAGACAAAATTAAGAAGATGTTATTGTGCACATTACGATTGTGGATGTTGTACTCATATTGAAGTGGATTTTGCAAAAGTTAATGGAACTCGTAAGATATTTTGTTTTGAAGAAAATATTTAATTTTAATTAAATTGATTTAATTAATAATTTTATTTTAAGTTTTAATTTAGTTTATTTTAAGTTTTAATTTATTTTAAATTTTAATTTTAATAATATAATCTTTTAGCACAATTATTTAATTTTCTGTAATAAATCCATTAAACTATTTTTAAGTCATTCTATCTCTTATTAAAATTTTTTTTCAGTTTGTTCTGACATGAAATATTTGACGGACGATATCGGAGTTTCTCTCACTATTACTTATAACAAATTAACTATTTACAATGAAACAGTATCAGGTATTGTTCAATTTATCATTCTATCAGACTTATAATTTTTACATCTTTAATTTAGATTTTATTTAAATAAAAAGGATTCAAGATTTTTTTTGCATTTGTGGTATGAAAAAGGTTGAAGATATTAAAAATTAACTAAAGTTGATTCTTCTCTAATGATGAATAATTATTTATTTACTCCATATAATAATGTATACTTTTTGTTCTATTTCAGTGAGAAATCCGCCAAAGATTTGTCCTATTCTTGTAGAAGATGTACACATTGAGGCTTGCATTCGTTTTTATGATATGGAATTTGACAGACATCATTTTAACGGATGCGCAGAAGCTGAAGTCTCTGCATTCCGAGCCATTCCTTTAGTGAAAAAAGATCTCGGATGCTTTCACATGGGTCATCAAAATTCGATGAAACATTTTATTCCATACTCAGTGGTACAAGTTATTAAATAACGACAATGAAAAGCAATTTCTGTGATGTTTTTACAACTTAAGCTCTCATTTTTTTTAAATATTCATAACTAATAAGACAATATTTTTATAATAAATTACACAATTTTAATGAAAGTGCCTTTTCAATTTTAAAAAACAAATTTTTATTTTCAAACAATTACATTTTTATATTTTACCTAATATATAATCTCGTTCTTTGTCATGTGAATAAACAATTTGAGTACATATTCTGTAATCTCGTTGTTTGCCGTGCGAATGAAAACATTTGTATACAATAGTTTATAATATATGATAGAAAATATTATTTCAAATAAATATACAACTTTTGTAATACAATTACATGAGACTGGGTTTAAATGCAATTTATAAATATATATATTATATTTATATATTTTTTTCTGTTTCTAGAGAAAAGTAAACATTCCTTAGTTTAACAAAGAAATGAGAAGTCTTTTTCTTCCTCCGTCGCAATCACTCTGCAAAATAATAAAAGATTCTCCAATACATATAATTTTATGTGTCGACGTGTGACTAACAGATCATACAATGAAGTGCATTGAGTGTTAAATACCAAGTGATTGGTACCAATCCGATGTTGGTTAATCTCATTATTAGAGACGTTTTTTAGTTAATTCGAAAGCGTAATCAGGAGATTTTTCATATCAGTACTGCAATCGCTCTGGAAACGCAAAACAATGCGAGGATTTATTAGTGCCTTTATTAATATACAAACATGTAGATTTTTTTAACAAAAAACAAATATCAAAATTTACAACACGAGTGTTTACGATTTTTTGAAATTTATTTTCAAGTGAACAAATTTTGGATATTTGCTTTTTGTGTTCCGATATGACTTATTAGAACACAATTGATCAAAGCAGAATATTAATATTCGTATTTAATTACGAATTTTGTTTGAAGTCAACCATGTGTTTAATAATATAATTGTAGAATACATGCAAATAGATCATGCTCATGCTCGGAAAGTAATTAGATTAATTAATATACATAGTAGAAAGCTTAAAGTACCACTTTAATAATTTTTGTTTAATTTTAATTCTTTAGAAAAACAAAATAATTAAAACAAAAAACAATTTTTTTTTTAAAACAAACATTTCTACGAAACAAAAAATGAACAAAATTTAAACAAGATAAGACTATTCGATCGGTTTAGAATGTAATACAATTAAAATACAATCGATTTAATACAATTAAAATAAGTTTCAAGGGAAAAAAGCATGCTAAAACCAGAGTGCGGAAAATCAATAAATTAAAAAAATTGAAACATACATTGTTGATAAAGACATATTTATTTTTGCCGGTGGTATAAGTTACTAATCACTTTTAGTGCCGCTTAATTATTACACAACATTCATGAATGATAAATTTGTTCGATTTGAAACTATCTCCGAATCAAGTTAAATTATTTCACAAATAAGTAAAACATAAAAAAGTTTTATAATATTAAAACTATACTGCGCATATCGATGTTTAATTATTTAAATACAATGTGTTTGTTATCTTACGAGTTAATGAGAAATAATGGAATAATTAATTTAATTTAGTTGACCAAGGCTAGTAAAAGTTTCTTGTAGTCTCCCGAACAGTCATCCTGAAATTGAGTCATGTTTAAACAAATGTACAAAGAGAAATGAAAGTTAGTTAAGTGAATTACCATTGGAAGCAAAAGAATCATAATTCGGATTAATAATGTGCCATGTGTGGTTATTACTAGCAAATGAAATTTAATTTAATAACATAAAATAAATGAAGTCAAATTCATTATCTCTTACAAATTGCTATCAAATTTATTATTTCTTTTCTTATCTTGCGTTTTTGAAAGGAAAATAAAATTTGTAAGTTTTGTCTTAATAAATCATAAACAATATTTTCTGTTGGAAAATTAAACGAAAAATATTTTTGTGTGATGATCTACTTTATGTACATTGAAAAGTATTTGGCTGTGATAACTAGAAATTATAGTTATTCTAACTAGAAATTATAGTTATTCTAACTAGAAATTATAGTTATTCTAACTAGAAATTATAGTTATTCTAACTAGAACGTTAGTTAAACTAACTACACAATTTTAGTTACTTCAAATAAATTGTAGTTAAACTAAAATATCTTCGTTAATTGAACTAATAGTTATTTAGACTAACTAGAATTCTAGGAATTTATATTTTAGTATACATATATACAAATTAAATTTTTTTTTAATTGTACAGTGGATATACTTACATCGATATCAGATGCGAGTGATTGACCGTACATTTTTTGATACATCTCTTTAATATCTCCCAAATCAATTTCTGATCTGGCAACAATTAAACGAATCAAAGATTTATCATCGGTTCCCATGCCTTTCATTGATTTGCGCAATCTCTCGGCGAAATATGCAGTCTTGTCACGAGCGCACTTGACTGAAATTTTTTTTAATTAATAGTTTTTATGAATAAAAATTTACATTTAATTTGCATATTTGAATAACAGAAATGATTTTATTAAGTCAAAAATACCGATCAAGATATTTTATGATATTTTTTTAAATTGAATTTTGAGCCAATTAAATTCATTTTTGTTTTAAATTAACACTCTCAAACAATATTTTCTTGGAACAGCAAAAAGTTTTGCTACAATAGCTACAATTTTATAATCTTTAGAGTGAGAATTCATAGCTGTTCTAGTGAAAACATTCGCTTTTTCAGAAAAATATTTGTTTGCTTCTTGTAATGAATAACGAGAATTTTTTATTTTGTATAAAAAAGAACTATTTGAAACTACAGTCAACTCTACGAATAGTGCCGCAGATTTGCATAAAGGAAACAAAAGACACTCGAATGAGAACAAAAGAAAAGCGTCACTATTCATAGAGTTTTAGCGGCACTATTCATTATAGAGTTTTAGTGGCACTATTTATAGAGTTGATTGTATTTGTCAACTGTTTAAAAATAATTCTAATTTTGTGGGTAAAGGCAGCTATTTATTAGATTAAAAAATTAAGAGCGCAATAAATGATTAAATAGATTATGCGATTTTACCAACTGCAAGATATCCATCTTCCAAAGCACCAGAGAATTCCCTCTTGACAGCATCTTCCATACTATTTCCAGAAAGGCGTTCGTATTCTTTAAAAATTCTGCGAAGTTGAGGGAAGCTTTTTGTAATTAAAATGGAATTAAAGACACTTTCATCAGTACCCCATTGACCTTCTCCTGCATCCAAAAGCCTCTGTGCATCTGCAATTGCAGCTGTTTCATCAACGCTAGGATCCTCATTTCTGCTCGCCTAAATTGAGCAATTATTTCGTTAGATAACATGATAATAATTAGATTAAATGATAATGATTGGATAAAATGATAATGGTTAGATAAAATGATGATCCTTTTATAAAGCACCTGATATACTCACACATGATAGGGATACAAGCAATCTCTTGAAGTGTCCAGACGTGTCTCCTTTCAAGTCATCCTCAAGTTCATTGCCGAACTCTGTAATCAATCAATTTGTTTCATAAATTCAAATTGTAACTATACAAAACTAGGACTATTACATCTAGTCTTCCTGGTGCAAGGTAAAACTCTATTTTAAATCAGTCACTTGGATTCAGTTATATTCTTCTGTGCAATGCCAATGATTAGTAAAAACCTGCTTAAAATTTTAAGTAGTTTTTTACTAATCTGTAATTTTTACTAATTATTAAAACTCATTTTCGTGTAATTGAAATTGTCTCACAAACTTTTGACTGATTCAAAATTAGTGTGCAAGAGGTTTTTGAATAATCCAAATAAGAAGCTTTTGATTAATTGAAAATAAAAAGCTTTCTACTAATTGAAAATTAGATGGAAGCTTTAAGCTGATTCAGAATCTGTAGAGATTAAAGGAAAAAGATTCTACGTCAGAAGACGCATTTAGCTTTATGCGTTTTATAATACGATAGGTGTGCTTAGGAATTCCGAAGGTCAACGATAATAATTGACTCATAGAACTTGTCCGGTATACTAAGAATCTCTCTTCACAATTCTCCAAGGCTATATTAAAGCATTTGTATGTGTGTACATGCTCGTCTATAGGAGTAAGGCATACGTTTTAAATATTAAATTAAAATATGTGCACTTACTATCTTTGTAAACAGCAGATATTGTTTTAATGCCGTAATTGCTAAGGGATGCTAGTACTTCAATAATTGCAGTTTCATCAGTTCCCATTCCTGAAATTGCGTCGTGCAATTCTTGAGCGTAAAATTCTGGAAGTGGTGTCATTAAAGCGACAATTGCATTTTCAAAATTTCCACCAAGCTCTGACTTTAAATCTGATATCAAATCCTTGCCGTACATGGTTTTAAATTTGTCGGCAATTTCAAGACGCTGAACAATTCCTCGACGAGCTAAAACATCTATGATAGCTTTCTCGTCTGTTCCAAATCCTTTCATGGCTCCTCTCAAAAGAGCTGCATCTTCTTCTGGTTCGAAAGGATCAGCGGGATAAACAGTTGGGGTGCACTGCTTAAACATACATGAATTTATAAACAATTGTAATATACATTATTGTATAATTTGAACATTCAGGGTAGACAAAAATCCAGTGTGGTAAATTGAAAATAATCAAGTTTTTTCTGAATTAATATTAAATTTATGAACAAAAGAATATTTATTATATGGAAGTAATTTTCAAGTTGCATTATAGAAACTCTTTTTCTTTTGTATTCAATTTTAGATTTTTTTCATTGTCTTCCTTAAAATAGCCTAAACAGTTATGAGATTTTAAGTAGTCAATTAAATTCTCTTCAACTGTTTAGAGGATTTTAATGTAGTAAATGATTAAATAAATGTTACAATTTAATTATATATATATATATATATTATGTTTTTTATTATATATTTTAATGCTTACCTGCACGTGATAATATTGAGAAGCTGCCATTTTAATATTTTTCTGAAACAATTTAATTTTATTATTTTTTTAAAAAAATGAGAATAAACTATAAAAGCTAACAATAAAAACATGATAAATGATATCGCATTATTATTCTAATATACAAGTTTTTAAGAAACGTGACATTTTTTTTAAAAAATTTTAATTACAATTTTTAATTACAATTTTAATTACATTTTTACAATGCCTTATGATTTAAATTGAAGAAATACCCGCATTTTTGTCGGGTGTTGAATACACTTGCGTGGTGTAATGACAAGAATGAGTCATATTCATTAGAAGTATATAAATACTGTTGACTGTCTGTAAATTTATTAATTACTGCACTATTTACAGATAATTAACTAATGGTTGAGTCATAAGAGCACTCTTATTTATATTGATTTTTATGCAAGAATTTAGCGATTGTTTATCAAATAGATTTATTTTATAAAATTGAAAATTTATTATTAAGACGTTTATTTATGAATAAATTAATTTAACATAGTAATGAAATCCTTAATTGTTTGCTTGCTAATAATTATTAATTGAAGCAGATGATGAACTGAAAATTTTAGTTAAACATTTACTGTCCAAGTGAGAATTATAACTAATGGAAAATATAAATAATCACTGAGAGAAAATAATTCGTGAAACAATAATAGAAATATAGTTACAACTTATTTTTATATCAAGAGTATTTTCGACTAATTGAACGAATTTTTAATCAGGAATAAATAATTTGAATTAATTATAAATACTTGAATCAAAGATAATTATTCTTGATTTAAGAGTACATACTCTAGTTTCAAATCTAAAAATAAAGCAGATTAGATCCAATGCGTTTTTCAATTAAATCAAGAAAACTTTCTTCTCACAACGAAATTTTAAAATTGAGACGATTTTTAAATATTGAATATAATTGAAGAATTTAAAAATTTTTAAATGATTTTTTTAATATAAATTTTTATAAAAATTGTATGTTTTGGTTGTTGTTGATATATTCTTTCGAAACCATAAAAGTTTCTTTTCTGATACCTTGTATTGACTCCAAGAAATCAATATATTGAACTTAAATACAATTTATTAAATGACTGTACAACTTTTTCATTTTACGGTTTTCATAGCTTTTGAAAATTATTAAATTACGTTCATCCTATGTTCATATTTTCATAGAACTTTATTTTTACTTTTGAAAGTAATATAATATGGAAATATGATTATATTGCCTGAGTTCTTGATTGAATAATAATTTCTGCTTCAGAAGAACTTTTATTGTTGATTTTCTATTTCATATTTTTCATTCAATATTCATGCATTAAATTGTCAACAGCACTTTTATCATTCTCGACAAAAGAGATAAAATGCTTTTTTAAAAGCAAATCTAATTTACATGTTTTTAATCAAATAGTGTTTTTACCTTATTTTTTTACTCTTTTCAATAAATGTTTCCTTGAATCTACACGGAGAAAAATTAAATTTGTGAAATGATATTGATTAAAAAAGATAATAAATATAAATAATAATAATAATAATAATATAAAATGCTAATTCTCTATTAATATTACTATTGAATTTTAAAATTTCAAGATTATTTAGAGTGAATGCTATAATATTATAATGGAATCAAAATACAAATTTTCTTGTGAGTATTATTTTTCAAATTTCGGATTTTTTCATTGTTACAAATTTTTTCCTGTGTTATTTATAATAAACAACTTTAATATTTAAGTGCAATATAAAATGATTTATTTATTAACTTTACTTTTGCGAAACCTAATATTTTTCTATACGGATAATGAATACAAACTTTCTATCATACTTTTCTTGTCTTATTTCCAATTTTTACAGATAATATTATACACAAAATTTCATCTATATTACACGGAGAGAAAAGTTTTCTTCATTTAATGTAAAAATGCATTGGATCCAATCTGATTTATTCTTAGAATCGAATCTAGAATATCTATTCTTGATTTAAGAATAATCATTCTTGATTCAAGTATTTATTCTCAATTTAAGAATAATTTTTCTTGATTCACGCATTTATCCACGATTTAAGAATTTATTCTTAATTTAAACATTCATTGTAGATTCAAACTTAAAAATCCTTGAAATAAATGGAAAATTTTCTTGAATCGAAAATAAATAGAAGTACATGTTAATTATTATTTCACGAATTCTTTATCCTCAGAGTACCAGATTTCATATTGAAACTTTCGTCATTGAATTCTTTGCATAAAAAACAATTCCACACACTTGAACATGTTTGTTAAATTTCCCTGACACTTGTTTCTAAAGTTTCTGATGCGGTTGAAAATTAGCGATGAACTCACCGGCAATTTTTTTTGTAAAACTTGAAACTTGATTGGCGCACAAGTTGTGGCGAACGTCAAACTTGAGGATGCGACTCGTGACAAACCAGAAATATACTCTCTAAGGATGTCAATTGACCCTTTGCCAAGAGTCTATCGATTGACAGAAGATCTGGGTGTGGCAGTTATTTTATTCTTGTAAAAGTGATGAGAACTCGTCCAGCTCTTTTGGAGAACTTGGGAGAACTGGTACCGGCTCCGTTAAAGTTAAACCGTTGCTTGACTTCTGACGCCGGTTATTGGGAGCGGCGGTTGTGGCGATGTCGATGACGCATTCTCTTCCCCGTTGGTGGGAGAGATTACTAGATGTAGTAAGGATCTTCCATCATCTTCTAAGTGGGAGTGTGTAGAAAATTCTAGTCAATTGTATTGAGGACACAATACCAAACCAATCCCAACAGGAAAGGGGCCGTCCATAAATCCAAGTCTACAGTTTTTCACTCATTTTTTACCCCCACCGTGGACAGATTTTCACTCATTTTTTTACCCCCACCTTGCACAATAGAGGATATTTGACAATTCTACCCTTACACTTGTCCACGTGGACAAATTGTATCTTTTGTAAAAAAGAACTTCCGGAGTAAATTATAGGAAGACAGAACTTCCCCTATAAGGAAGCAATTATTTATATATAAGCACCCTAAATAATGAAAGCTGGAAAATTTAGAACGAGTAATACAGCTCATCTTTAAATGAGTTTAAACAATAGTAAAAAAACACTTGGTATATGGACGGCCCCAAAGAGAAAATCAATTTTTATTTCAGCATGCTTAAAATTTCAATGAGATTTTCGGTTTGTTCATTTCTATAGCTGTGAATTCCATCTCGTGCGTATATGCAATTTGTATATTCATTTTGCGTATTCTATTTTTCGTTTAATTAGTTTCTTGTGCTCATTTCATCATTAGGTAATTTGTTTCTTCATTAGGGCCACCAAAAAAATGGTATTCACTTCGTCAATACTTTGTATCTTTATGAAGATCATGAACAAATGTTTTGTGTTCATTTTATCAATATACTTCTTTTCTTCATTATGGTCATTTGGATAAATGTCTTGAGTTCATTTTTATCCTTTCTTCATTTTAGTCATTAAAAAAATGTCCTGCGTTTTGTTTCATCAATACTTTGTTTTTTCATTATTGGCATCAAAAGAAACAAAAAACCGAGTTGAGAGATTAGTATACCTTCCGGTATTAGAAAAAATTAGAACTAAAAACAGTTACTAATTTCACACCATTGTGGCTCTGAATTAAAATCTTGTTTTTATACATTCAAGAAGCAATAATAGTATTTCAATTTTCGTTTATGAGATATTTTTTGGATCAGAAACGGGACTTTTGAGGTGTATTAGAATTTCTATAGATGCATATAGGTACCATTATTTCCACCTTATGACTTTCTTTATCGTTATTTTGTCCATTTCTTCTCAAAGATTAACATGATTTTATTATTTTTTATTATTTATTATTACTCACTATTGTTTTATGTTGGACATTTTTTTTCTCATTAAAATGATAAAAAATATAAGACTATCAATGTTTTTGGAATTTATTTTTATTTCGAAAAATTGATATGAAAATTGTTCGTTGTTCCCCTTGGTAATAATTTAACGGAATCGATATAATTGGTTTTGATGCCACAAAACACTATAAAGATAATGACAGGAAAGAGTATATTATATTCCCTTTTACTATAAGTTATTTCCTTACATTTAATATTCTAGTCACTCAGAATGCTTTTAAAAAAAGATAGACATGTAACACCGAGCAAGGTCGTTTTTGTTACTGCAAACACAATTATCGTAATAAAAACTCCCTTGCGTCGAAATTCTTGTAAAAATGCCAAGTCACATAATATAATATATTACAAACAGTGCTGAGGTAATTAAAACAACGCATCTTTTCTATTTTGTATACTCATTTTTTCAATACGATTCATACAGGTAGATTAAAATTAAATTTTGTTGGTAGAAATTTTAATTCGAATATTATTTCTTGTCATAAAAACATACAAAAGGTTTATATTATTTTATTAGTAAATGACAAAAACAAAAGAATATTGCAAGGTTTAAAACAATTGTTTAGAGTTTGAAATTATTTTTAAATGAGAGACTAAAAGAAATTAAGAAATTCTAAGAAAATTGGATGATTCATCATTCTATAGTATGTATTTCGTGCAAAATAGCGGAAGTAAAAGGATAAAGGACAGTCTCGTGAGAAAGGTGTGTTTGCAATGTTGCAAATGCCACAGAAATGCATTCTAGCGAAATGAGACTTGTTACAAGACCGGAAACAATCTTAAACAAAAATTAAACTGGGCAGGTGTAACAAATGAAGATCTTTGCTCCAAAAACTATCTGAAATAATTGCTCTATCCTATCAAGAATGATTAACCTACTAGTTTGTAATTATAGTAAAAATTATAAAGCAATTTTGAAAAAATATATCTCTTATTCCTGGAAATAATTGTTGACAATCTACAAAAATTATTACACAACAACTGCAGTAAAAGTTAAATAGATTGAAGATTATTGTTTGTGTATAGAACTGTTTTTTGAAACGTTAAATTTGCACCTAGAAGTAAATTATAGAAAAGAAAAATAATAACAATGATAATAAATAAAAATATGCATTAGAGAATTCTATTAACAAATAAATTAAAAACTAAAGTAATAAATTGAAAACTAAAGTATTAGATTATGGAATAAACGAGGTAAAACGAATGAGCGAGTAAATTAAAAAAATAAAGTAGAAATAAAGAAATATAAATTTTAGAAAAAGAGTTTAGAGAAATGAATTTTAGTATAAAGAAAAGTCTGAAAAGATAAATTAGAGGAAATGAGGCGAAATGAGTTTGAAAAAATTAATTAAAAGAGATTAGCATAAACAAATCGTTAGAAAAGAAGGAGTGTAAACAAATTAATTAGCAAATTAACTTCAGAATAAATTTTAAAATAAGTAAATTGGAGAATTAGATTAGAATGATTACAAATAGTAGTAATAAAATAATTAAAATCAGAAAATCAATAAATTGAAAAAATGAGTATTGAGAAAAATTATGTGCGTTGTAATAATTATTTGAGTTGAGAACTTTTCAAATATCCAAAGACCAGTGAAAGACAAATATTTATAAATGTATTGACTAATCCCTTCTAGATAATCAAAAGGTGTTTTAAGCTTGAGATACTGAACTTTATTGACCTAAATATCAAATTTGATGTGCCAAATTGTTTGAAATGTGGAATAATGAGTAATTCAAATGAATATTGATTGTCACCTACATTATAATAATCACCGTTTTAATCACTACTACGTGAATAAATGATGCAATCAGCTTACAATGTTTATTAATTTCTAATTGAGAGATAGCTTCAAATTAATATCAATTAAACTTGAAGCTTTATACGATCCTTTTAATCATATAAAGTTTTTAATTAAACCTTAATTGCATCCAGTTATAAATTGTTGTTTGAACTGTTCTATATTTTTTATAATAATATAAATATGTATAGTAATAAAATTGAATTAATTTAATATAGAATTATAATGATCGATAATAGTTCGATAATAGTATCACCAATTCCTAAGAAACAAAGAATTAGCATATAATACAAAAATCTGTGAATCATTATTCAAATGAACGCAACAAACATTTTTTTCGTTGTCTTTTTTTTTGTCTGGTGACAAAAACATAATTGACTATAGATATTCTGACACATCAGATGATGATGATGATTTGTAATAAAATGATGTAAAAATTACCTGGAATTTTCTCCGAATACGTACCTAATTAATTAGAAATTATTTTTCATCTAAAAAACTGTGTGAGTAATCTTTCTTCTCTTGCTAAAGAATCATTCTTAAAATTGCAGTAATTTTGTATGTTGAGTAGGTGTGTAGTTTTTTTTAAACTTACAAGACTTATGAGTCATCGTTATGGTGTAAAAGCTATTACTTTATTTAATTCTAAAGGTGTCTCTTACTTTCACGAGTGTATTTTTTCAAGGTTTAATTAAGGGAATTGATTGCTTTCACTCGTAAATAGGTATTAAAAAATTTTATTTCAAGTAGTCAAATTATTTTCATTTAAAAATTCTGTATGAACAACAGTTTTTTTCTTGAATGAAGTTTCTATAAGTACGAATCGTCACAATTTTTTTATAAAATAAAGAATATAATTTCTATTTAATAAATCAGTCAAGTATCATGTACTCTATTCATAGAAATTTATATTGTATTGATTTAGGAATCCTTTGATCGAATCTTTATACTCTGTACTTTAGAAGACATTCTTTAGACTTTATACCATGCTCTTAAAATTTGAAACTGTATTTTTAACAACAAGGGACTTTAAACGAATTTAATGAAAATTAAATTCCTCGCTCTGTTTAACTTTATATTTTTTCTATTAAATTATTGCAAGTCTCGGAATAGATGACTATCTAGTTTTATTTTCATATATAACATGTTTTGTAAAATAAAACTGATATAGAGATATTTTATTCTTGATTATAATAGATTTTGATTTTATTTTGTATATAAAAAAACTTCACTTTAATAAATTCTGTAATTTATTCGTAGTGAGCAATTCTTAATTAACTAATATCACATAAATATACGAACATATATTCTTTTTATTTCCATATGTCTTTTCATCAGTTCAATTGCTTTGTTTTAATTTGTATTTACAAACGTCAGTTTCCTTAGTTCAAATGTTTCATTCCTTTCGCTTTCCAAGCTACCAGAAGATTCCAAGCAAAATAGAGAGAAAACGAGTGCACTTGCGATGCAAGTAAAATAAATCCGTACCATAAAACACCATACGGTAAACCCTGAAAATTAAAATTATTTTTTTTATTAATCAAGAAATAGAAAAAGAATTAGAAGCCTTAAATTAAAATTATTAGCCTTATAGAATTATTATTATTATTATTGTAATTATATTTATTTATTATTGGGAAATTAATATAACCGTACCTGCCACATTTGAATGCTTTTTCTATCGTCACTATTTAAATAAGTCCAAACGTCTTTGGAATAATAAATCAAAGCGTAGAGAATTGGACAAAAACAGACGATAACTACACTCATCATGTAATTTTTAATCCTTTTGATACTATTTTCTTTTATGGCTTTTAATCCAAGATACGAAAAGGGTAAACCTATACACCACACCCATTCCCACCACAGAGCCTGAAAAATTATTTGTTCATGATAAAAACGAGAAAATTTATCAATTAAAAAGTAAAATTTGGAAATGAAAGATACTGTTATTGTAATTCTTGTTTAATGTAGGATGTAAATTTACTTAATAGTTTATTAATTTATTTTATTTGGCCAAAAGAATAATTTTATTTCACATATAATTAGATATTACCTGTGGTATTTGTAATTCTTCTATTTCCAAAATAAAAATATCCAAAAAATCTAAAATATCTGCTGATAATTTAGCCAGCATGACAAAGAATAGGAGGTAATGAAAAAATATGCACCATTTCAGTCTTGACTTGTTGATAACACTGAAAACAAAATAACATTGTTAATACTTGTTCGTAAAATCAAAATTCTGTTTGAATTTTAACTTTTCAACTGTGCAAATTGTCTTTACATTTTTGATAACAGAAACAAAATTGATATTTAAATTATAATTTTCTATCTTTAAAAATAATTAGTAAAATGTTTTTAAAAACAGTAGTGTTTAGCTATAAAAAATTA
The DNA here is from genome assembly GCA_011057455.1 of Ganaspis sp. Gsp50. Lineage (NCBI taxonomy): Eukaryota > Metazoa > Arthropoda > Insecta > Hymenoptera > Figitidae > Ganaspis > Ganaspis sp. Gsp50. The sequence goes on from WNHD01000016.1 coordinate 49,116, forward strand.
TTATAATTGAAAAATATTTTAATCATTTAAAACTCAAAATTTAAAAGATCTTTTACAATATTTAAAAAGAAAATTCTTGCTATTTTGGTAAAACTAATAAAAATAATAATTGAAGTAACAAGTGTTTCTCGAGAAACTTACAATCAATAAGAATAAATATTAATGTAAATATGAATTTTGCAGGGTGTGCAGGCTAGCTTAAAATATCTGCAGTACTTCCATAAATATATTGTCTTTTAATAAATTATAGAACATATGCAAAATACATGATGTGTGCATTTGAACAACAAAGAAGTAAATAATAATTTTTTAAATAATATTAGAGTAGGTTAGAATTGAACGCCAAATGTAACAATGATATCTGAAGTTTATATCAACATTCCGGAGTGTCAGACTTAAATATTTTGGTTCGTTTTATACATACCTAAGTTGATATTGTGCTGCTACTTTTTGTCTATGTGCAAAATCACTGCCATCAGTGCCAAAGGCTTGATGAGCAGAACTCCTAACAGACATTCTTCTTATTTAAATTATAATAATAGTTTTTAAATTAAAGTTGTTTCTTTTTCAAAAGACGAACAATTTTTTAAAGAGTTACCAAGGTAAAACATCACACTAATACAATCGTCCCACCAATGAGGGAACAAACTATTTTTAAACGTGGAACAAATTACAAAATCAAAAGAACTCGTGGACCCTGTCAAAACGGATGCGCAGACATGTTTCTTTCGGTACCGGAAATCACTCTGTCAACAACTCTGAATGTTTGGTTATTTTTCATTTTATTTCTTCAAAATTCGTATTTTAAATCTATTGACGTACGCACTGTTTATAAATAGATTAAAATCTATCATCTCTTTGTAAAAAATTAGCATTTAAAACTAAAGTTGAAGTATTTTGAATATTCCTTAGCTCGAGACCTTCTTTATCACCAAAAGTGGCGGACTTTTTTCAAAATTTTAAACTATACAAATTTACAAATTGGTTTTAGTAATAGTTTATTAATAAATTAGCTAGATGAATTGCTTGTTACAAGTGGATGGCTCTGAATAATTTCTAGAAAAGTTCTATTATTGTATCTATTCTAGAATAATTAACAAGAATATAGTAGTATAATATTAATCAAATTATTATTTAAGTAATAATAAATTAAAAATACATTTCATGTGTGAATCATAGGAATAAAAAAAAGTAGCGCATAACTGAAAGCAAATTCTTTTATTTTTAAATAAATTAAATGTATTTATAAGGACAAATACAGCTGTTAATAGTACTACTAATACGAGTAACAATTCTTCATTCGTGCACATAGGAGAAATTCACTAGTATAGTATAACCACTTTCTGAATAATTTTCTAACACATTCACCGCGAAATGCAATATTTTATATGAATATTACTTCATACAATATACAAATGCTTCAAGTAGATTTTCGAATTGACAAATTTCGATTTCAACTACAAGTTTAATTATTAAACCATGACTATTCCCAATGTTTTTAACATAGCTTCAATTTCTATAATGATTTTATATATTCCAATTTTTATACGAAAATAATATATTATGCAAAAAAATAATAACAACTTTTTAAAACATAAAAGGCGATACGTTTGTCACTTTAAAAAACAAATACAACATTACCTATTGTGCTGCGAGAATTGTATATCAGTCTTGTATCGCTCAGGTTTGCGCTTGTAAAAAATTTCGATTATCACAAACTTTCTAGAACCTAAATGTTCGATTTGACCCTTTATATATAATATTTTGACTATTAAGTCTCACATTGCATTCTTAAATATTCCTAATTACATTATTCAATTTAATTAAAGTTAAAACCGGCAAGCGACGAAATAAATAGTTGTTTATTAAAATCCTTTACATTAATAATTATTCATCTGAATTATCTGTTTATAAAAAGTTCTATTACAAGTTAAAATTAAAATATTTGTGTACCTTAAAACGAAACACACAGATAATTTTGATCAATAACTAGAAAAGACGACAAGTTTCCTCCTTCTCACCCTTTTTTAAACGAAACATGAGAAAATAAAGAGAGCGTTGTTTAAAGGATTAATGCAATGTAAGAGTTAAATATGAAAACAAAAACTTAAAAATAATTAAAGTAAACTTTACAAAAGGTGCCTTCGTATGGCGCCAAATTTAACAATCATTCTTTCACTATTTTTATAAAATAATCACTCTTACTCTTTCTCACATACAACAATGAAAAATTGAAAAAGTTTCTTTTAATACTCCTCTTCATCATAACCGTAATAGTCGTCTTCATCGCCTTCGTCATTACCTCCCAATAAAGCTTTCATTCCTAATTCCGATTGATCTGGTTCCTCTATATCATCGTCAACGTAGTCATCGGCTTCGTCAACTGAAACACAAATTTCATAAAATTAATATCATATCAATTATACTCATCAAAATTACAATAATTGTGCATTTTTACTTTTCTATCTTTACTTATCATTGTAATTATTCTAATAATACATAATTTTTTTGTTTTTAAAACGCACCAAAGTCTGAAGACTGATTTTCAGGCTCCGGCTGTTCTTCTGCAATTTCGTCCGAAGTTGACAATTTTCTCTTCCTCGAAATGCTTTCCTTTGGGTTTTGAAAATCTGACTTTAGGTCGTCATCCAATTTTTCCATTTTTGGTTTTGATCTGAAAATAAAATGAGTTTATAGTGACAAAACAATTTGTTTCGTAAATATTAAAATAGATGAATATTAAAATAGATGACATATTTTCTTACTTGGCGACAGAAGATGAGTAATTAAACCTATCAACTTTTAATGGTGAAAGGAATGGTGACTCTGGTTGTTGATTACGTTGATTTGATTCAGTTAATCCTACCTCTAAGCTTTTCAAAACTTCGTAATTAATTTTTGTCGATATTTTCTTTTCTTGCAACATTTTTTCGATAGCTTCGCCTGGTAAATAAAATAATTTGACGTTTAATAAAAAATAATTAGGGATTTAATCAAATTATCAATACTTAGTTATTCGCTTTTAATTAATGAAATGTTACCTGCACTATTGGCTGGAGCTTGATTATTCTTTTTTCTAGAAGTCACTCTTCTTCTTTTCTTTTCTGGCTTTCCCTCTTCTTTTTCTTTTTGTCGTTTTTCTTCCTTTTCTGTAAGGAATTGAAGTATTGTTTAATAATAAGCAAAACATTTGATAGCTGTTGTATCTTTTATATATTTTTTTACCTTTTTGAGCCTCTAAATATTTAGCGTTGACGTCATTCCACAAATTAATTTTGCCTTGAGACTCTTTTTCGGACATAATATAAGAATCGAGTTCTTCATCGTCTAAACCTGTTAAATCTAATTCTCCAGATAGCTGCAATTAAATTTAGAAATTAACTAAATTAGGTAGTTTAATAATTTTAGCTAGTTTGAAAAATGCGTTTGAAATCCAAATGAATTTAACAAAAATGACAGTAATAGGATAAATAAATTATTAATTTTTAAAGTTACATTTTCAAATGGCAGGCTGCGCTTCTCTTTAACTGCATTTTCATTTCCGTATAAAGACGTAGACAGACCCATGGATGCAATATCTGGACCTGTTGATTAAAAAAACAATTTTAACTTCAAATAATGAAAAAAAGAAACAATTTCAGTAAATTACTTTAAATTATATATAAATTAAATTAAAAACTAAATTACTTGAAACGAACCTAGGCCTGTTATTTCCTCCTCCTCAACAACTGCATTTTCCTCATCATTATTCGAAAGACAATCGCGAATAATATTAATATTACTCTCTCGAATAAATTTATCTGCATCAGTTTCTTCAGCAACGACTGAAAGAAGATTATCGTAACATGTAGGACTAATTTCAACAATTTAATAACTATTCAGAGTTGCCATAAATATTGAACATCGATTTTTCCTAACACTTCCCTGACTTCCAGACAAACATTTCGTTTCTTTCACTGACATTTCTTCCAGTATTAACTTTAAAAATATATCTCAAATTAAATGAAGTTTTCTACAAAACTTTAATTTTTTAAAAAAATTCTCTAAACTCTGAGCATTTCATATTCTTCCAGTGATATTTATGAAAATCCCTGATCTTTCCCTTTTTTATAAAGCTCTTTGATTCAGGCAAGTGACAAAAAGATTATATTCAGATTGGGGTGCTTTTTTCTAGGGAATCGAATGCAAAAAGAATAAGTTGAAAAAGATTTCAGGAACACTTTCAAATTTGCAAAAACGTGAATCATGATTTTTCTTTAAAAAAAATTAAAAAGTGATGCATTATTTTCTAAAATGCTAATTGATCCTAGCAAGTGTCAAAAACGTTATAATACTCAAGTTGGGGTGCTTTTTTCTAGGGAATCGAATGCAAAAAGAATAATTTAAAAAGAAATTCAGGAACACATTCAAATTCGTAAAAACGTGAAGCATATTTTTGTTAATGAAATGGAAATTGATGCACACTTTTTGTTAAAATTCAAATTGATCCAGAGAAGTGTAGTGCTTCTAATATACGTAGAATTTCTTGTTTTCTTGTACTGAATCGAATAAAAAAAAGAAAATTCAAAAAAAATTTCAGGAACACAGTCAAATTTGCAAAAACATGAAATACGATTTTTAAAAAAACATGAAAATTGATGCTCACTTTTTGATGAAATTCTAATTGATCCTGGTAAGTGTCAAAAACGTTATAATACTCAGATTGGGGTGGTTTTTTCTGGGGAATCGAATGCAAAAAGAATAATTTTAAAAAAAAATTTCAGGAACACCTTCAAATTTGCAAAAACGTGAATCATAAAAGTCCCTAACTTTGCATGACACATTTCGTTTTCCCTGACATTTCCCTCACATCCCTAATTTGTGGCAACCCCGCTATTAGAGTATTTTAGAACAGAAAATAATCAATTATTAATTGAACATTCATTATCTTAATGGACATTTTTATTATGATAAAATAAAACTCTGCTTACAAGAAGTTCTAGCAGACTTGGACGGTCTTTTTTCCAGCTGTTGCATAATTGCCTTCTGCAGCTCATCCAGTTCTTGCTCAAAGTTCTCTATCTAAAATAAAAAACAGGCATTACTAATTATAGAAGAAATAATTACATAATTTAAAAAGTTTTCACCTTTAATTATCAACTCATATTATTGTGAATTATTTTATTAATTATCATAATAATTATTTGTCAAGACTATCACACCTTTTGTAATCGTTCCTTATCCTTTTTTCGTGCCACTTTAAACGAAGGAGGATCCTGTTCCTCCTCTAAATCAACATTCATGAATTCGTCTAACGTTAAAGCACTAGATGGAGTTTCTCCAAATTCAATTAATCTGTAATGTAAACATTTGAAAAGATGTTTAACACGATTTTATTACCACAATCATGAACTATATATATACAATTGTTTAACTATTTATTATAACTAATTATTATTAGTTAGTTATTATTCAAATTACAATTCAATAAATTATATATTTTAACTTACTTGCAAATTAATTTGCAATTAAGATCTAAGAAAATATAATTCTGTAAAGATATTCAATCTTGTAATGGAGTTATTTTTTGAGTGTTAAAAATTATTTGCTAGTAGCAATTAAACTAAGTACATACCTTTTACGTATGGTAGATTCATGTACCTTCACAATTCTTACAATATCTGTAGGAGATCTATTAAAGTTGTGCAATCTTGCTGCTATCAAAAGAGCTGAAATATGTATAATTTATTAACGAATACTTTTATATACAAAATGATATAGTAATCTTACATAAATAATTATTATTTTCCAGAAACCGATAAAAAACGTTAAAATTCAAATTTCTTTACGATGATCGTTTACAATGTTTACTCAAATTGCATTATGGGAGGGTTTATTGAAAATATTAAAAGTAAAAACGCTAAAATTTCTCCAACCTGCACCACAAACTCCAGAAGGTCTTCTACCGCTATGAATACTGTCTTTTTTCATCCTTTGAAGCAATCTGCTTGCAGTCATTTGAACATCATGAGTTTTTTCGCCAAATTCGAGTTTATTTGCAAATCGCAAAACATATAAAATTGGATCTGCAATTAGTAATAATTGATTAATCATTCCATCTTACAAATTTTAATTTGTAAATAATAAAAAAATAACAATAAAAGTTTTCTCCAAAACAAAATTTTCTCAATGGGAAAGTAAAAATTACAATAAAATTTACAATTTTTTTACAAGAGATGCATTTTGTTAAAAAGAAACTCAAGTGTATAGCTTAGATCATATTCTTTTCAAGATTAAAAATAATTCGAGAAATATTTTGCCTATCATCATCGAATAATGACTAGTTTAAAAACGAAATCTGAGTTTTTAATGTTTCGGTTAAAATAGGTTTCAACTTACATAAATAGTTATTGACTTAGTTATTTCTATCAAAGGATGTTTTAATGGATGTTTTATGGATGTTTTAATGGATGTTTTATGGATGTTTTAATGGTTGATTTAAGCAGACTGTTTTATAATTTCGCGTTGTATTAAGGAATAATCCTAATGCATCTTTTTAATTAGTTAAAATATGGTATAGATTTTTTCTAACCTGAACTCAATTTTTCTGATAAGAATATAAGTATGTATTTCTTTTAGATTTAATGAATATAACACAATATCGTGATACTTTAAATAATTGTGGCACAAATAAATTGTGATATTCAATAAATAAAATCAAAATAGAAGTTCCTCTATAAGGAAGCAATATGTACTTAACTAAAAGTAGGTAATTTAAAAATGAACAGAAGCAACTATAATTATATTATTACAATTTCTATGAAAAAATAACAAAGTTTGATTTACAAAAGTTGTAAAGTTAATTTTGATCTATCTCAAATTGTGTGCAAAATTACATCCAGAATTAATTACATTATTTCAAAATACATCGATTGCAAGTAGTTTTAAAAGTCGCAATATTAGCAACAAAGATTCTACTCGCACATTACTTTTTTCTCATTCCTGAAAATACAAAGAACAATTATTTCAGTTTTTAACTGTTAAAGAAATGTCGAAATCGGAGAAGACAGCCAAGTTCTTTGAACTCATGAGAATTAAAAAAGGAATTCTAGAAAGTGGACATATAGAGGCAAAAGTTAGAAGAGAACAAAAAGTCGAAATGGACAGGAAGATGCGTAGATATAAAGATATTATGCAGCAGCCTATCTGGCAGATAAACTGGCAAAGTATCTTTTGGACACGCGCTCTCTCAGCGATATTTTCCTCTATCGACCGATGTGCTGTTGCCAGCATTCAAAATGGAGATGGTGTAGTTGTGTTCCTTAGTTTGCACTAAATTCAAAATAACGAGTGTCTATAAGGACGCTTGCCATGTCGAATCTTTACTCGAAAATTGGTACTAAACCAGTGAAACGATTTCAAGACAACATCGCCGTGACACAAACAAATGCCTGGGTCAATGGTGAGAAAGCCAATTAATTCAATTTGCCCCTTCAATCAGACACCTTCCTAAAATTCTTCTCACAACAAAATGCAAATAGGTATTTTGCAGTGTGCAAAATCAACCATAATGATGCATAAATTATTACTCTTCATTAAAAAACAAAAAAGAAATGTCTTCTCTATTTTCAAACGCCTTTTTGCATACAAAAATATTAAATGTTTAAAAATGTGCTAACTAGTACAAAAATGTAGGAAATTAGAAATAGTGCATATAAAAATAGGGTGAATGCAGAAAGTGTAGGAAATAAAAATTTTAAAATAGAGTGATTCTTTCGTTTGTCGTTTGAAATTTAATTTAAGTGTGCGTTTAATTTTTCATTAAGGCACAATTGAAAAATCTTTTGATCTTCCCTCGTACCGGAAAAGGATTGTAATTCCGTGAAGAATTACGTACATGTGTCAGTTAAGTGCATGTGTGTGAGAAAGATGTGACGCGCAAGCGTGAACGGTCAAAAGATCAAACAGTGCGATAAAGCGTCTTGTTTGCGTAATGCTCTCAAAAAATACTTTACTATTTTGTCATTTTATTTTCAAGTTTACAAATCAAGTGAAAACAATGTTGTGATAAGGGTTAATAAGTGGTTCGCGAAAGCGACAACATGTCCATGTTCACTGACGGTAATCCATTAATCTATCTCAAGAAGCTAATACTCCAAAATGGTTTAATCCTCCTACTACAAAATTTATCAATTTACCTGACTTTCTTTTATCTACTTTTATCAATAAATTTAAATATTTGTTTAAATCGGAAGAAATAGATTAATACAAATGTCTTTCAATTGACAGTAATGCACATAACCTATATTATCTTTGTTGTAAACAATTTTTAAAATATTTTGTTGATTTTTGTTCCGAAAAATTGGTTTAATAGTGGTCAAAATAGGAGTCATTTTTTTTTAAAGTAGCAGGTATAGTAGTAGTAGTAGTAGTAGTAGTAGTTATAATTATTCCGTATATTTTAAGATAATTATAATGTTATTTATTTTCATATTTTTGCGTTTTGTTTACAAACAATCTGACCTTATGTGTATAAAAGATAATTTAAAATATTATGTAAATATAGTTCTTTAAGGTATAAGTCTCGAAAAAGCTTTATTCGAATCACAATTGTATTATTATTTAGCAACCCTTTAATATGACATTACAAAAGTTTTGTAATATTTTTTTTACATGTTTATGATTTTAAATATTTTTTGTATTCAGAAGAATAAAAGAGTATTAAAAATGAGCCTTTTACGATAATTAGAAGTGATTTAATAAAATAATAAACAATTTTGCTTCCTTATAGAGAAAGCATTGTAATCGTGACAATTTTATTTATGTATTTATTATTTGTTGGTATTTAGTCCAGTTTTATTTGTTTTAATAATTATTTACCTTAAAGTTTATACAACAAACGAATGAATATATTGAATGATGCAAAAAATGAACTTGTAAGTTTTTATAAAACAAGTATTTTTTTTCTTATAATTTAGCGGAATCGCCTAGCAATGTGTCAGGGTCTCCGCCATCAGTAAGTCCTATCACATCATCGATAGTTCTGCAAAGAGAGGGTGCGATAAATCAACCCTTAAGCACACCTGCTTCTCCTTTATCGTCTCTATGCTCACCATTAGCACAGTTGAACCTCTTGTCGACAGAAGACTGTACACAAGATCCTAACTGGCAAGCCACAAAACCAACAGTTCGAGAACGAAATGCTGCCATGTTCAATAATCACCTAATGGCTGATATTCAATTTATTGTCGGAAATCCAGGTAAAATTCTACGGAAATTATCAGAAAGAATCCTTGAAATTGATACCATTCGCACTGTGCAATTTTCAATAACAAAACACATTTTTAGTGACAAACAAATTAGTAACAATATAACTATTTCATAACGAAAATTAACCAAATTGGTAGTTTAATAAACACAAAAATTGTTATTTAGTTTGTTAGTTTTTTGTTTAGTTCTCAAAGGATTCATTTCAATTAAATTTTACAGAAATGGATGTAAATTAGAGTTTAAAGAAACCAAAATTTTATTTTATTTTCGTTTAAAATGATGTAGAGAACAAACAAAAATCTTGATTAAAAATATTTTTAAATCCATTTTAAGTTTCATTGCACAGTTCGAAATAGCAGAAAATTATAATTCTGGACTTACGATTGGAATTAACCTTACAGGTCACACGCAATCTATTCCAGCTCATAAATACGTGCTAGCAACTGGAAGTTCTGTATTTTACGCTATGTTTTATGGTGGCTTAGCAGAAAATAAAAGGGACATAGAGGTGCCAGATGTAGAACCAGCTGCATTTTTAGCTCTTCTTAGGTGTGTTTCATTTTTCGTTTATTTTGCAAGTTGAATTTAAATGGGTTAAGTTAATAAGTTTTATTCAATATTTCTTTTTAGTCCATTCCATGCTGTAATTTTATGTTTAAATTTTGTAAAGCTTTGTAAAGCAATTGTAATTTTTAAAGCTTGACTTGAGAGGATTTTTCTAGAAGCTTTTTTATTCTTTCAGGTACATGTATTGCGACGAGGTTCAATTAGAGGCGGACACAGTCTTGGCAACTTTGTACGTTGCCAAGAAATACATTGTCCCACACTTAGCGCGAGCGTGTGTGAATTACTTAGAAACTAGCTTAACAGCAAAAAACGCTTGCTTACTACTAAGTCAGTCTCGACTTTTCGAAGAACCGGACTTGATGCAGAGATGCTGGGAAGTTATCGATGCTCAAGTAAGTTTGAATCTCAGACCACTTTTACTAACAATGAACAATAAAGAAGAGATTTCAGAAAAGAATATCTGTCCTACTAAATTGCCTCTGGATTTATTTCCACTTTATTCAACAGTAGACATTCAATTTAAGGCTCAATTTGAAAACAAGAGTTTAAAATCTTTTTTCGAGTTTTATGCATTGGATTCTTTCAACAGAAGCTGCTTTCTCTTTGATATTAAGTGGAATAATTGCCAGAAATATTCTTTTTATCGGGATGATACTAAAATTGAATCTTGGAGAGAAATTGCTCATGTTGAAGTGCAGAATATTTTTTTTAGAGATAATTATGCTGTGTTGTATCAAAATTTTGAAAGTGATTTTGAAAATAGCTGTGATAATGATGTATTAGAATGTTAAATAGATGATAATGTTAAAAGTTCTTCGTGTAGATCTAATTAGCGACAAAATTTAAAGTACGGAAAAAATCAAAATTTTTTCGTTTAAAAGTTTTCGCTTAGGCAATACAATGTATGAAAAAGTTGAAAATGTTAATCATCGTATTTTAAAGATTTACAATTTTTAAACTGCACTACATAGTTTCCATTAAACTCTTTAACGATTTTAAATTTAAATAGATCTAGTAAATTATGCGATGGTCCTTTTTATTTATAGTCTGAGAAAAAACAGTGATTGACAGTGATTGTTAAGATATTTATAAATGTGGTTGAAAACCGAATATGCAGTATTAAAGTGTACAAATTAATAATGTAAGAGAAAAGATTGTTATTATTAATCCATCTAGATTGTTATTATCTATCCATCATGAAAGATTTAAATAATAATAAAATATTATTCATAAAAGTACATATCTCGGCAAAGAATGAAATTCTAACTCTTTCTGAAAGAATTTGTCAGAATTTTTGTAACTATCGTTTGTGAGACTATAATAATTTTCCATATAATTAAGCATTATAAAACTTCGTTGTTACTGTAAATAAAGAACGTAAAACGATTCAAAAAGTCTTTTAAATACATTTTAATTTTACTCACAAATTTATTGAAAATAGTTGCTTTTTCGCTTATTTAACTTTCTTTCAATTCTTGTTAATTTTGAATTATTTTACTTTTGTTTTCAAACTAGTTGGAGAGATTTTCTTTTCTGAAATTTCTGTTTATAATTTGAACTTCTTCTTTAATGGATGATTAAATTTAACAGGCAGAAATGGCGCTAAGATCGGAGGGTTTTGTGGAAATTGATATTCACACTCTCGAGTCAGTTTTGTCCCGTGAGACATTAAATTGTAAAGAAATACATTTGTGGAATGCGGCTCTAAGATGGGCGGCTGCGGAATGTATAAGACAAGATCTCGATCCCATCCCCAGTAACCAAAGGCGTCTTTTAGGTAAGAATTGCTAAAAGTACTCAGCTCTTGAATTTTACGACACAAAATTAATTTAGCACCTCTCTCACTTTGTTCTTCCAGGCTCTGCCTTAAATTTAATTAGGTTACCAGCAATGAGTCTTGAAGAATTTGCTAACAATGCTGCGCAAACTGGAATTCTCACACATCAAGAAACCATAGATATTTTTCTTCACTTTATCGCCAGCACTAAACCCTCACTTTGTTATCCCATCAAACCAAGACAGGGTCTAAAAACTCAGGTTTGTTTTAAAAACAAATAATAGCCCCGTAAAATAACAATTTTAAATGATTTTAATAAATTTATACCACAAAATGTCCCGTCAATAAAATAAGTCATAAAAATAAAAGTCAATAAAATAAAAATAATAAATTAATAAAATCGAATAGAAAAAGAGATGATAAATATTGATTTAATAAATTTTTAAATGTTGCAGGTGTGCCATAGATTTCAATCGTGCGCGTACAGATCAAATCAGTGGCGTTATCGAGGAAGATGTGATTCAATTCAGTTTAGTGTGGATAAGCGAATATTTGTTGTGGGCTTTGGACTGTACGGGAGTTCTTCTGGTGCAGCCGATTATAATGTGCGAATAGAATTAAAAAGATTTGGTCGTGTTTTATCAGAAAATAACACAAAATTCTTTTCTGACGGTTCGAGTAATACGTTTCATGTTTATTTCGAAAATCCGATTCAAATTGAGCCTGAATGTTTCTATACAGCAAGTGCAATATTAGATGGAGGAGAATTAAGTTACTTTGGCCAGGAAGGTATGTCTGAGGCGACAATTGGCAGTGTGAATTTTCAATTTCAATGCAGTTCCGAAAGTACAAACGGAACAGGAGTTCAAGGCGGACAAATACCTGAGCTTATTTTTTATGGTCCTCCAACGGAAGATTGACGTAATTTTCCCCCAGAAATTATGGTTTAACTGTTATTCGGTCGACTTGTTTGTAAAGAAAAGTGTGAGTCTTGTTTTCAAGTGGTTATCTTTTATTAAAGAGACTTTAAAGTTTCGTCAGTGTAGAGAATTCTGTTTTTGAGCTTTGTTGAGAATAGAGAAAAGAGAATTTTGAGCTTTGTTGAGAAAATACGGGAGAGTAGAGATAGTTTAAGCATGTTAATTTGAACGACGATTGGAGAGATTGTAAAAGTAGAGAGGTACTGTAAATTAGAACGAAACGCTTGAGTCTTTTGTAAAAATAGAATATGGTCAACGAAAAGTATTATCGACGATAAGATTAGGGCTTCTGCATTTATAAATGGCGAATGAAATACACCTAATAATACTTTGGATCCGGTATTAAAGAAAAAAACGAAACAATTTCTTCGCAAATCATTGCCTTTTGTCAGTAACTTAAAGCAAAATATTTATAGAATTAATCTAGAAGTATACTGCAGTAAAATGTATTATCCTGTTAACACCTCGTACTTGAAAGGACGTTTTGGAAAATTACGTTGAAAAGTTTAGTGTCGAAACGATTAGAAATTAGCGACTATTTTTACTGAGAGGGTGAAACGCAACGTCCGATAGGAAACGATTTCTGTGCCAAAAACTTAGAAGCGCAAAAGTCGTCGACCTTCCTCAAAAACTTTCAATCTAATGCGGTATTACGCGACCTATTGTACGAATAATAATAATTCTATTTTTCTGCACACAGATTCAACTCTGACTTAAGTGTGTACCTATATATAATTAAAGATAATAATTGTATTCATTGCTCAGCGAATTTTCATTGTAACTTAATTTAATGTCATGCTTCATTCATATTCATTCATTTCCTTTCTTTTTTTTCTTTTTTAACAAGGTGATCTATACATATCAGTTGAAATTGTTTTGAATTTATAAATTTTCATTATTTTATACTTCAGTTTTAGAATTACAATTCTAATTATTTGATTAAATGTGCAATCTTTTAACCCTATTTACAATTCCTTTCCAAAAGCAGCATTTCTTGAGGGATTTTGACTAGTTTTAAAGTAGGGAAACAATATCTAGTTTTTAATTATTATAATTATCTATAGTTATACCAAATTTATTGTTTTATGTCAAAGATGCAATTTAATATTTTTACAAAATTTGGTAAATCTTGTTCAAAGCAAGATAAATGAATCGAAAACAATAAAACAATTAGATTTTGTGGTACAAAAGGTCTAATTGAAATTTATATTCGAGTTTATCTTTTAGTATTATCATTATTTATTCATTAATAAATTTTTTGTGTATTTCTGAATAAATAATTATAATTTGATAGTACGTGTAACTTTATACATTAAGTTATTTTTTATGAATTTAATTTGTAGCTATTATTATTATTATTATTATTATTATTATTGTTGTTGTTATTACTCTTATTATTATTATTATTATTATTATTAAATATTAATTGCTTTGTGTTGTGGCTTTAGGGTCAATTAATATTTAACAATTAATATTTAATAATAGTGGGTCACAAAAAAGAATTAATTTAATTATTATTATTATTACTGTTATTATTACAATATAATTAATGGGTTTATCATTTTGGGAAATCTATAGAATATTTTACAATTGACTTACCCACTGATGGCATTTGAATACAGAGAGCGTGAGCAAATTTCAAATAAGTCCGACCCAGTTCATGAACACAGATTTGCAAAATATCACTAATGTCGATTAGCAAATCTGTAAAATAACGTTAGTAAAAATTAATAATAAAAAACATTTCTTATAAAAGCAATTAATTACCCTCGGGATGATAATTAACATTTCGACATTTGGTTGTTAAAATTATTTTAAAAAAACTTACGAGGTGTCCCATTGGTCCTGCAAGTCATATAAACACAGGCAGCATGATTAAGTTGTTGCTTTCTTCCACGAGTTAAATTGCGAGCAAGAGCCATTTTATAAAAATTCATCGAAGTCTCAATATGAAGACTAGCCAATCTAGAAAATAAAATTTTAATTCAAAGTATTAAAAAAGCATCTGGTTTCCGTAGTTAATTTTTAGATTTAATTTTTGTACAAGAGTTTCCACAGACAAAAGAATTTTAATTTTAGAAGATTAAACATACTTACGATAATTGATTACACAAGTGAGTGATTCCCTTTTTAGCATTTTGAATAGTTATTTCTCTAGATTCCTTACCACTCATAGGAAATGCTGAAATTATTTTTAAAATGTTTTTTTAATTATTTGAATTATGATTGAAATTTTTTCTTTTGATTATATTTGGTTGTTTTGTTTACCTCCACCAAAATGGTAAGGGCCACCGGTGCTGTCACTTGCAACAAATTGTCCGAGAAGAGTCATGTTCCCTGAAGGTGACTCTTCGAAGGCTGTTTCACTGACAATTAATTGATCTTCCAAAACAACACCACAATTGGTACATACTTCATCTCCTCTCGCTGGATCACTTTCGATCTCAGTGGACCCACAGGCCCGACACTTAGATTCCGACATCTGTTAGACAAAAAATCATAAATGTTATTAATTATAAAATACCCTATTTTAAACGTTTTTATAAAATTATGACAAATGATCTGAATAAATCAGTATTTTGATGTATTTTCTATCAAGATTTCTAGAATTGTGGTTTTCTAAGCAAACATTTTTTTTAATTATAAAACCTTGAACAATTTATAATTATAAAGATTCTTATCGCTCAGTTATGCCTGAAGGTTTTAAGATTTTCTGATAACGTATATACATTTTTTAAAGATAAATTGTTAAAAATCTTTATTGTTTCTCAAATGAAAAATGTAGCAGTATGCTTATCAATATTTACTTTGTTAACAAGAATTAAATTATATTTGAAAAATAAATAAATTGTTAATAAATATATTTTATTTTTTGTTTTTTTTTTTAGATTAAACTAAAGTTAATGTTCCATATAATAAAAAGTTTAAAATATATTAAATGTTGCATTAAATTTTACTAAAAACAAATAATTATTTATAACTTCAATTGATGAGTATATTTCAGTAAAAATATGAAAGTGTTTCAACAGCTTAGTGGTTAGGTGTTTCGACTGTGGATGAGACTCAAGTTTCTTGGTTTCTATCCCAGTCGCTTATAGATTTTTTGTAGAAAAGTAAACTTAGAGAAACACGTGCTTAAATTTAAATGTCCCTTCTCATTCATTGACAGTTAGTAAAATCCAGTAGTTTCATCTTATGTAAAATGGAATAGGTGTAGATATGAATATTGAAACCAGATGCTGATGCAATTTCAATCTACATTCGTATGGAATTTGCAGTTTTTAATAAAATTTAAAGCACATTTGTAAAATTTTAACTAATTTGAAAAGTGCAAAATGCTTGCTTTAATTTTAATTGATAATATTTTATTAATTAAAATTAACAGATTATAACCTTCTTGGATTTTAGAAACACGTTTTCGAAAATCATTTCAATTTGCGGATAATTTTGTACATACCGTGAATGATTTTTAATACTCTTTTTCAGGCAGGATAATACTGCTGATAAACGAGTAAATTATTAATTAATTTTCAGCTTCCTGGTATTTTATATTAAAAATCTTTTTAAAATAAAAATCCTGTGCACGTTATAGAAACTGATACTCCATTCGGTCCTACAGGAACCTAACCTAAAAACTAATTTTCTCCATTTTCGTATATGCGCATGCGTTAATTTAATTTTAAGATTGGACAATCGTGATTGGTGGATTGTTTTATATTCCCTTTGTAAGTTATAATTTCCACCAATCATCAACGTTTTCTTCTTTACCAACATTCATCCTAACAACTGATGATATTTTCATCTGATAATCACTGATAACGTGATAATTCCGCGTGTGATCTGGTTATCGAGTATTTTAGTGAACTCTGTGTGACTCTGTGTTCTAAAATCGTGATGATCACTTGATTGTTGTTAATATAAGTGAATTAGACGAATTGTACGTTTATTTAGTGTATATGGAGCAATGTTCTGACGATCAAATGGAAGAGCGGAGATTAATTCGCAATTCTGGAAAAGCACTCAAAAAGTATGGGAGTACTTCTAAACACATGAAACGAAATGAAATAATTGTCAAACATGCTGTCTCTAAATCAGATACTCTGCAAGGAATCGCCCTCAAATTTGGAGTCACGGTTTGTGCAAAAATTATTTCTGTTTTCTTCATTATTTACAGTGTCTTATGTTTTACGTTAATTGATTATGATTTTCTTAATTTTTATTTTAATCTAATTATATTATTTTCGTATTCTTTAGTGTTTCGCTCTTAATTGTGTGTCATGTGATTGAAAGTAGAAAGTTAAAGTGTTTGGTTTGTTACCTACATAACCTCAAAGCTGTCATTTAAAAAAGAAAATTAACAATTTTTATATTAAAGGAACATAAAAACAGAGATTTTCTCAGGTGTTTGAAATTTTGTAGTTAAAAATAGTTGTTTAAAGTGTTATTCATTAATTTGATAAAATATTAAGGGAAATTAAGAAGAGTTTTATCATTCATTTCTTGTAAACTGTTTCTGTAAAGTTTACATTTTTCTATAAATTAAGTTGTGTACTTTATATTGTTTGTTCTTAGCATAGATATCCAAATATTTCATTTTCTTGCACGTGATATTTTCACGACTGAATGATCATTTCGCAAGGTCGTAACGAATTGTCTTTTTTTATTAAAGTTAGGTCCTTGTGCATTGATAAAGATTTTTATAATTATATGGTAATATGACTATTATAAATAATTTGTCTTAAAAAATTAATTTATACATTTTAAAATTGATTAATTTTAAGTACTTTCTTTTTAACTTTTATGTAATTCGTTTATTGCAAAAGAAATATTTTATTTATATAATTTCCATTTGTAAATATTAATTTTATTATAAGAAATTCCCTTTGCAGAGTTAGAAAAATGACTTTAATATTCATTGTTTTTAAGCTATAAAAAGATGGATTTAAATTAAACGCTTTGCATATTTGCTTTTAAAAACGAATAATAATGAGTATGAATTTAGTGATTGTTTATGTATGCAAATGTTTTAGGAACTAAAATTAATCAATGTCTATTTGTTGATATTTTAAGAAATACAGTATACATTATCTTTTGTAATATTTCGTGTTATCTCCCAAAAGTAAATATAACTATAAAATAACATATATCTTATCTATGTATAATACAAACTCCCGTTCAAAGGTGCTTCCAGTTTTTTTAACAGCTTTGAGTTTCATAGAGAATAATAGTTTAATATTTTAATTACAATAAAGTTATTATATTAATTATTATTAGTAAAAATATAAAGAAAGACCCTGAAGAATATAAGAAAGAAATATAATAACAAATATTGAAATTGACATTAATTAATAAAATATCTATTTTCAGACGGAGCAGATTAGAAGAGCGAATAGACTGTGGGCAACAGATAGCTTATTTTTACGGGAATATTTATTGATTCCTATACCTGTAGATAATCCATTATATGCACCCAGCAATGATGCTTCGACTGAATCTGAATCTAATCACACAATTGCTAGTGTAAGCTTATAATATATTTAATTATTTTCTATTTTATTTTACAGTTTAAGATTCGCTGTAAATATAATATAACATTTATAATTTTCCATATATAAAAATGATCTAATCTAAAATCTTGAAATTTTTTACATAAATGAAAAATTTTATATTATTAGTGAAACTTGAAATTTAATTAAATACTGAATATGAAATTTAAAAGGATTGGAAATTGAATTTAATAAAAACTTTTGCGTTTTAGACTTCTAGGTCCTCGTCGATGTCTTCGTCTATAGATCAAGAAAGTTCAGTAGATGATTTTTTAGCAAGAATGGATTCATCTATAGCTAGTGTCAAAAAGGAAGTAAAACGCGCTCAAGGGAACAGTGAGTAAGTTACAAAAATGTTATTATAATATTTTAATCTTAATTGAAAACAAGAAGAAAGAAACAAATATTAAAATAAATGAAATTTAATAATAATCTTCAATGTACATAAAAATGTGACATGTCTTTTAATTAATGTAAAACATCTTTTTTCAGATTTTGTCACGAAGATGGAGATTCTTACGTACAGAAACGAAAAGCAGTGGCAAGGCTACGAAATTCTCATCCCGTTTCATCCAATTCATACGCACCAGTACCGACGTCTGAGTTAGTAAATTCTTTTTCTTCGAGCGATGTTCATAGTCTTCCATCCACTGTTGTAATGACACAAGGGAGAAGAGTGAGGACATCACTTCAGAGACTCCAGCAGCAACAGGATGAAATGTTTCAATTGTAGCAATCAATGATCGTACGAATAGCGTGCGTTAAATCTTAAAGTCATTTTCGACTTCCCAGTGACCAGAATCTGGGTCCTTATTGGTGCAATAGTTATTGGAAATGCGAAGTAGTGCTTAATTTAAGAAATCTGACAACCTAGACCATAAATTGGATCCCCAAGGGAACCATCTGTGCCTTTCCCTAAAGCCTATTACATTCTACTTAATTTTTTCTCAATTTTATTATCTCCATATATTTCTTATTTTTCGATAATTTTTCAACAGTTATTCGATATTTCGATATTCTGTTTAATTTTCGATAAATCCCCAATTTTTAAATACCAACTGAGTGGAGATAAGATCCAAGTATGAATTTTGAGATTAATAAAAGAGATTATTATTCTAATTAAAAAAAGCTCAGCTTGGAATTCGTTTTCGTTAATTAAACTTTTAATTTAATGTTATTTAATCATTTATTAAACTTAATTTCTTATTATTTAACAATCCATTGAACGTGTAATTTTTTGTTAAATAACAATTGATTAAACATAAAATACTGTCCAAGATGTTTACGATGAATAGTTCTTTAATGGGACTTTTAGTTATATATTTTTTAGTTCCTACGAGAAATTATCAACGTATCAATAAAAGAGACTTAAATCGCACTCGCTTCCGAAGATTTCCTTGTCAGAAAACAATTTTGAATCATAAAGAAGATAATTCCGAATCGGGAAGAAGCAAAAGTTCCAGATTGTAAAGATGATAGAGTTTTTAATTGTGAAGACGGGAAAATTTCGAATTATAAAGAAAGAATTATATATCTTAGAAAAGAAAGAATTCTGAATTGTAAAGAAAGAATTTTGAATCGTGAAAAAAAAGAATTCTGAATCGTGTCTTCTCTTATTTACGTGGAACTGCTGCAATTCGTTGATCGAATGCTACTTCAATTTTATTATATATTGTACATTACAAATTCTAAGAAACTGTAGAGTAGACAAAGTTTCAATCTATTCAAGTACAGCGAAACATTTATAGAAATATAAATCAATGTAAAAAAAGAAAAAGAATACAGGGAAGTTTGAAGGATTTAAGAGTGAAATGCAAGGAAAATGAGTAAATGAAAGAAATAACCAGAGAAAAAGAATTCAATGATTTTGACATTTTTGGTCTTCTTTCATTTTCGAAGTTGAAATTGATAAACTTGTCGTTATTTTTAACACAAAAGAATTGTGCAGAATCAAGGCTCCAGTGTTGTCTCAACCGGATAGAAAAAAAAATTAAAATAATGCACATGTTTTGAATTTCGCGTAAATTGTATTATACGTATATAGAAATACTGAACAAGATTTTCTTCTTTGTAAGGAGGAATAATTCGGTTATAAGTAGCATAATTCAAGGAGAATGTTGACATAAAACGAATATTGTATTGTACCTGTGATTTTTTTTTCATTTAAAAAATGTAAAAATGTGTCATTCCTCTTAGCAAAAGTGTTATTAACGTGTATTCGTCTGTTAAATTATGTACAGAAGAATATTAAATATTTTTCGTTTATGAAGTCAAAGAAAGTGTTGTTATGAAAGTAACGCATTTGATTCAAAATTAGTATTTTGTTGAAATTTGTATTATTAAGCGAACAAAGTGAAACTTAATTAAATTATAATTGTTAGAATTAATTTATTAAATTACTTAAAATGAAGGAAATTAATTAAATTGATGCGAATTATATTGATTTTATTTCAATTTGATTAATTGAATTTTGAGACAATTAATTACACTTTCTTTAAAGATTTGAAGGTTTTGAGTTTCTAGTACTTTTTGTGAACGGCTGTTATTTAAATTAATATATTCACAAGAAATGTGAAACGCTTTAATATAATAAAAAAATCCTAGCATATTTAAAATATACTCAGCAGCTTATGTGAAACTTAAAAATCGTTTTCAATTTTCGACATTAATTGATTAATGATTTGCGTTTGTATTGGTGTGGATTTTTTGCTGAGTAGCTTCAAAAATTTCCATTGATACTACAACTTATGAAGCTTATATTTGGTTCTAGAAAATATTAAATAAATAATATATGACCATTAACAATTCTGTGTTTTTAATGTTTCAAAAATCGTGTTTTATAAATAATTTGTTTTATATAAAAAATAATTTTACGAGCAACTTTGCAGAATATTTAAACTAACGGATACAAAAGGCATTAAGTTATTAATTAACGATACTAATTATTGATATAATATATACAATGACTCATTTTTTAGAAAATAGTTTAAAAATACACTTTAGATTCTCTCTATTTTTTTACTAAACCATCTGTTAAAATCCAGCCTTAAAAGTAATTGTGCTAAGTGTTCTCCACTTGGTTGAGAGCGAACTCGACTTAAAGTTTTCGTTAACCAGTCCATTAAACTTTCCAATGTATCGTAAAGCCTCTGTAGCTCTTCTTTTTCTGAATCTAATAAATTATCCACGTCCCAGAGAGATGATTGTAAAATAAAATCGTCACAAAGACGGAGTAGAAGTTGAATGAGTTCATTTACCTAAACAAAAATAATGTTTAAATATTTAATTTTAAAAATTAAACTTTAATTAATTAAATTTCGTTTTCAAAAATGAGAATGTAAAAAGAATGAAGTGATTCTGCTAAAATAAAACTAACTGGATTCTTTTTTCCTGCGTTGCTGCTCAAAAGAAAAGTTTGAGACATCACATTAGCCATAAATACAGAATGAGCTCGTTGAATTTCTTCAAAATTTCGGGTATTTTTCATACCATTTTCCATTATTGTGTATTGACTTTCCAGTACGTCTACTTGAAGATAATATTGCAGATTATCCACAATGAATACCAAATTATTTCGTAATTGTATCACACTTATTTCGCTGAAAATTGTTTTAATTTATTTAGACGAATAAAAAATTGCATAAATCGAAGTTTAAAGAATTTTAAAGTTTAAATTTGTATGAAATACATTTTAATTGATTGAAATTTGTTTAAATTAAAATTTAGGATGATTGAAATTTATAATTTATTAATACTTACATGCTTTTTGAACGTGTGTGCTCTCTCCAAAGATTCCATAAATTAATTTGTGTTTTTTTCACTCTCAACAAAAATCGAAACAATGAATTATAATCCTTTAAAGTCGCAGGACTAAATAATAAATGTAAAGGCCACACAACTTTATATTGTAAAACGATCAATCCCCAACCTCGTTTTTCTAAAGAAAAAAAGTTTAAATTAAAATTTCATTAAAATGAAATATTTTTTTTTTAAATTGGTATTTCATACCTATAGGATCTTCGCGTTCTTTTCCAAAATTATCCGAATTTTCAGAACTTTCGGCACCACTCTTGTTTGGTGGAGCAGTGACAGAAAAAGTGAAATTATCGATGACACTTTCATCGTTAGAATGCAATTTTCTTAATGCTGATTGGAAGGATAAATTAATATCCCTCGAGGTGTGATTTGTGGGAGTTTTATTCAAAATGTGACTCGTTAGTCGGATAAATTCCAAAAACAAATCGCCTCTTCCCATTAAGTAAAAATCCTTTATTAGTTTCAGTTGTTGCATCAATTGTGCTTCTTCTACTGTTACTTGCCATAAATGCTCTGTTACACAGCGTTTCAAATTATCAACTGCTTTCTCAAACTCTACGACATTAAATTTTGTTTCCATCTGTAAACTCTGAAGCTTTTCAAAGTGCTCGTACTCCTTCTCACCCCAAATTGAATTTTCAAGTTTAACTTCATCACTGAATTCTAAGAAACCAAATTTTTGGAAAAATGTTTTCTTTATTAATTCTGTTATTTATTTATTATTTAAAGTGTAATTATTTCAAACACAAAAAATTTGGTATATGAAAAAAAAAAATACCTTTCTTTTGTCGAGGGTCATTTCCAAACATAATAACAGTTTGACCGATGGCTAAGATTTTCGAGGCCAAAATAGGGCGAATGTAGGAAGGAAGCATGTCAATTTGTAAATCATAATTCCACATGCTTGTGCCTTTTATTTCGCAAGTGCTAGAACTAATTCCCTCAACTGAGATACCGAGGTCGTCTGAATCGTCGGTACTTTTCTGAATAAAAAATTCTTTGTGCACATCTTCTAAGTGTCCGTATAAAAGCCAACTTATGAGATGTTTGTAAAAAACAACATGCATACATCGTGTTACTCTATAAAATTTAAATAAAAGGCTTATTTTTCGTTTTTTTTTTAATAATGTTAGGAAATTCAAATTAATTTACTTCTCAAGAGCCACTTTTACTTCCGGAACACCTGTATTTGAATGTTGATGCACGCACTGCAATAATTTACATCCACAAAGGTTTCGAGTTTGAATCTGAAATTTGTTATAAATAGAAATAAATAATCAACATAAGTATAGAAAATTTTCAATGAATTGAAATATATAAAATGACAAATTGCCTCTGATATGATGGAGTTGAATACAGAAAATAAGGAGAGATATTTTTGTAGTCGACAAAGAATCATAGAGACTGGAGTATGAGAATCATTTAATACAATTTGTTCCATTTCAATTATTTCTTCTCGAAAAGGTTCTAGAGCTTCATCCATTCCATTACAAAGAGCACGCAAATATAATCCAAGAACTAGATCAGATTCTACAAATGGAAATAATCAATTAAATGTTTTAATTTGAAATTTCTTAAAGAGAACAGAAAGATTTTAAGTGACTGATGGCTTATTTTATTTACAGTTAAATTGTAAATTATTACCACTGTAATTTTTATTCGGTGCATCAACTGGCGAATAACGTTTAATAAATTTTCGTATTTGATTGCATTCTTGAACTATGTCCAGAATATTTTTTATTAAAACTCTCTCCCCTGGGTGAAATCTTTTACTGGCATCTTCGATCTGAAATTTAATTCTTCATTTATAAAATTTTTTACATCTTTTTTATTATCCTTAATAATTTGAGCAAGAATTTGTATTTTATAAACTTTATAAAATACCGGTAATTTTATCATTAATAAAATAAAGAATATATTCCATAAAATGAAAGGTTTCAAAAAGTTTTTAGGTTATATTTTGCATTTTAATATTTTTGCGTTCAAAAAATCGTGGATACCATATTCAACAAATATACAAAGAAAGTAAATGTTTATTAATATTTAAATTGATAAAAACATACGTCAGTGTTAATAATTTCAGCAATACTAGTAGAACATCCCCAAAGTGATAGTAAAATTTCGTGCAGCATTTTATGCAAAACTTATTGCTGCTTGTAAATAAAATGAAACCAAAAAATTTTCTTATATATATAATTCTTTCTTTTCTTTAGAATTCACGATTAATTTGCATAAAAAGACCTCACATCCTTTAAAAAATCAATTTTTCGTGTATAGAACTTTTGACAAGTTTAACCTTTTTGTTTACAATCACACATGAAAACATAACCTCATTTTTTTAGAGGGAAACATTATTTTTAAGTAGCGATTTACAAAAGAAGAACATAATTTTAATAATAAATACACTCGATAATTGTTAATTACATTATTTAAATTTGAATTTATTTTGAAATTCAAAATATCTTTTACCATATTGACAGGTAATGTCGGTATCGTTTTTGTCGACATTTTTAATGACCAAACATGTTTTGATTTGTGCGGTTTGTGCGTGTTTTCTTCCGAATATATTATAGTGATTTCTTGACTGATTTTGTTTAATATCCTGATTAATGATAAGTATCATAATCTCTTATTGTTCTGTAGTTTCTACAGTTTCTTATTGTGGAAAATAATTAGACCGGTGTGTTACTTTTTCATCACTGAATAAAGTTCACTGAAACATAACCAAAAAATAGTGAATAACAATGAACCAAGATAAATCATTTCTGTTACAAAAGCAAATTCGTGACAACTCTGAAGATTTACAGAAGGAGTTGCTTGATTTAAAGAATTGGGAGCAAGAAATGAAACGAAAAGAAGAGGAGCTTTTAAATTCCGGTGAACAGGTACGTAAGTTTAACACGTGGTTTTTAACTTGGACAAAATTTTTATAAACTTTGTACTTGCGTACAAAATATTGTTTAAGTTTATTGTTTAAGAAGAAAGTTGGAATTGTTTCTGTAATCTGAAATGTTAAGGTTAAAGTATATAGTTACAAGTGTAAATATTTATAGATCAGAGTTCTGCCTCCTATTAGAAGCAAGAAAAAGAAAGTAATTGAAAACTTCTCTCCTGTTGCAAGCACAAGTACAGCTTCTGCTCCCGATCGTATTAAATCATATGATTATAATGCCTGGGACAGATTCGATGTGGTATGCGTGTTTAAAATATTCCTTTCAAAATTAATTTAATTTATTACAATCAACTTTATATTCATTCTTTTATAAACTTCATAATTTATATGTCTTTTATGTTATGACGTAATTTATGTATTATTTAATCCCTTATATCTTAATTTACCATTGAATTTATTATTTAACATGTGTTTTAATTTACAGTAAGTTAGCATTTGCTTTTTGTTAATAGATTTTTATTTTGCTTTATAGGACGCAGCTTGTAGAAAACTTGATGAAGAGAACGAAAGTGATGAAGAAACAGAGAATGTAGAAGAAACTGCAGAACAAAAACACTCGGAAGCATTAATGTTCAAAGAGCAAGGAAACAATTTTGTTAAAAAGAAAATGTATGATTCGGCCATAAAGAGTTATTCTGAAGCGATAAAACTCTTTCCTTATGATGAAGTTTTCTATGCTAATCGTGCTTTATGTCATTTGAAACAAGATAAGTAAGTTCCCTAAAAATTAAAACGTTAATAAATAATGCAAATATTTTAATAATAAGTGTAGTATAATTTGCATCAATAATTGAAACACCAATGTAATATTTTATAAACCAAAGAAAATTTATCATTACAGTTTATATTCTGCTGAAGCAGATTGTACAGCAGCTGTGCAGCTAAATAACAGCTATGTAAAAGCTTATCATAGACGAGCTACTGCTCGAATCGAGTTGGAAGATTACGATGGAGCCAAGCGAGACATTAATCGAATTTTAAATTTGGAGCCTTCGAACAAAGAAGCAAAGTTAATGCTTTCTAAAGTATACAAAAAGCAGGAAAAGCCAATAGTAAGTACATATAAATATTTTGCTTTTTGTTTTGTCCTTTTTTTTTCTTTGTTTATTTTTTGCTACAAATTTTGTTAAATAAATTTAATAATTAAGATATTGGTTATTTTTTTGACAACAGCCACCCGAAATCGCTGAAATAATATCTAAGAACTCATCGGCTGAGAAGAAACCTGTTCATGATTTTTGTCACACCTCCAAGTTGAAAGAACAAATACAAATTCATAAACAACAAATGCAGGAAGTTCAGAAACTAAAAGAACAGACTAAAAAGACCAAGAGTACACAGATGAAAATAGAGGAAATTAACAATGAATCTGACGTAGAAGTTTTTCAAGAGAAATTGCCTGGTTGGTTTCCAAAACTTGATGAAAATTATAGCATTGTTAAGCCTGTAGATTTGTCTCCTCATCAACGTTCAAAGGTAAATTTTAATCTTGTTGGATTAATAATTGTTTTACATTTTTAAATTTATTTTCTATTCTTAAAACATGGTAGTATAACTATTATTTACTGTATACTAAAAATAAATTTCAGAAATCATTGAAGAGAATAGAAATAAAACAGGTTGACTTTGGAGACAGTATTTTGCCTAAAATTGACATTGACAGTAATATTGAAGTGACTAAAAAGCAGCCCGTGATTAAAAAAGAAACTGTTGACAAAAAAGGAAATATTACTGAAATTAAATGTCAGGAAATGCCTAATAAGGTAACAGAAGAGAAAATAGTAAAAAAAGAAAAGAAAAAAGAAACTCCAAAGATTATTGAAATAATTGAAGAAAAGCCGAAAAAGATTGAGAATATCAGTCAAGAAAATTCTAAGATTTCTGAAAAAAAGGTGACCAATTTGGAGAAAAAGCGACCAATTATAGAAATCATAAGTTCTTCCGAAGGTATACCAGCAATTCCAAAAACTTCAGTTCAATTTTTTATGGATTGGAAAAGGAATAAGTCTCTTGAGTTTAAATACGCATATTTAAAAGTAAGTTTTTATTTTTTTACTATTAATAAAGTTCAATTCAGCACGTAAATATTATTAACCTTCAACTTATTAATTTTTAAGTTTTAAAAATTAATTCAAACGGTTATTTTCTTTACAGCAAATTTCACCTAACATTATGCCAACTTTGTTTAAAGAGTCATTGGAATCAAATATCTTGGAAGACATTATATTTGTTTTAAAAGAAAAATTTATGCCAAAGGAGAAAAATATTTTTGAATATTTGGAACAATTGAGCAACGTTCAGAGATTTAGGACGCTCATAATGTTCATTGAAAGGAAAACTAAAGAAGGTTGGTAACATTTTTTTAAATTTTAGTATCTTTTAATCCTTACTCTTTATTCTAATTTTTTAAATTATAATTTTCATTAATTTTAATGCTCATTTTATTCATTTGAATATTTTTTTAATTCTTTAAATTTCATTTCTTTAATTCGAATCATTTTAAATCAAATTTGTTGAAGTAGAAATTTCTATGTAGATCAGAGTGTCTTTTCTAAAAAATAAAACATTTTACAGCTTTAAAAGAGTTATTCGAGCACTGCAGAAAAATTGAGGAGAGATCGCAAGAGGAAATTGACATACTTTGTGATAAATTCGAGTTATAAATATTAAAATATTAAATATTTCTTATTGCTTTGGATTAAGTTTTCATAACTACTAAGTCATGCAGGTGATAAAAACGGCATTTACGTTTCCGTTTAGAATATAATTTTTTGTAAAAAAAAAACAATTGTATTTTTCATATCCAGCCTTTAAATAATAGTTTTTTGAAAAGAATTTATTCTAAATTTATAATTTTAGTTTGTGAGTTGAAAGAATTCATACTAAAGAAAAAATAGATCAAAAAAGTAATGTAAGAAAAACTTTATAAAGTGCGTTAAATATTTTTATAAAAAATAACCATCATGCTAATCTATTGAGATTTTTCTCAGCATTGTCGAAAATGCGCATGTGCAGAGAAGCTTGATCATGATAAGTGAAATAGAATGAACAGTCTAACAGTCTGTATACCTAAATGATTCTAAAGCAAGCTACAAAATGTGAAAACTGAATTAAAACAGAAGTATTTTTTTTATATCTCGATTGTTATTTATGCTTTCAATTTAATCTTGGAACAGAAATATTAGCATTGCTTTAGTAATTGTGTTTTATACATTTTATACAACATTCCTTAAATTCTTTTGGCGGGAATCTGAGTCAAACTTAAACTTGAATGAGTAAAGAGGGAAGAGAGCTTTTATTTTTTATTATTTTTAAAAAATGAAATACATAGCCGCCCTTGATGTTGGTACAACCACTGTGCGTTTTCATCTTTTGGACGAAAATGCTGTCACTGTCGCTTCCTCTGCTAAAAAGGTACAATTTATTAATTAATAAACCAGTTTTTATTTGAAATAAATAAACGTTCTCTTATTCTTAGAATTTTTTAATTTATTTCTGTCCATTTTTATATTTTTTATATATATCCTTAACAAGACTGATTATTTTTTTTTT
>WNHD01000017.1:0-88827 GCA_011057455.1 Ganaspis sp. Gsp50
CGTTTTCGTGCAAATTACTGCACTCGCTTCACTCGTGCATCAAACTTTGCACTCGACGGAAAACAGCAACTTTCGGTACTTGGTGCACAATATACTATTCTAAGCAGAGTTACAAACGAATGAATACATTAATAGTTTTTGTAACTTTCACAGTGTCATTTTCAAAAATAAAGTGTCATTTTCAAAACTAAAGTGTTATTTTCAATTGACTAAAATGTCAATTGTTAATAAACTTGAAAGTACAATTAGTGCTTGAAAAATAAATCGTTATTAGAATGATTTTGTTCGCTGATGCCTGACTTGGTTGCATTCTAAATAACATTTCTGTTAACAATGCAATTTATAACAAGCCCATAATATCGATAATTGTCTTTTTTTAAATTACATCCTGTCATTTGGTATTTGAAATTACTATTTTGGTTTCAATGTATTGTGCGGAATAATTAAGAAATGTATAACATAAGTGTATGACTTGCACGTGTCATTTAAAAAACTGGATTAGGAGATTTTATTTTATTTTTTATTTTATCATATAACATTCAAGATTTAAGATTACTTAGACGCAGAAGAGAAAGAGATTGATTTTTCTTTATTTTTGCAGAGGAATGGGAAACACGGAAAAAGAAGGAAATTACGACAACGAGGCAGATAGAGACGAGGGTAAAGCGACAGGTTGTTCTCGAAGATGGCGAAGTTGTTGTTGACTCTGGACCTCTTGTTACCACTAATACAACTGAGGATGTCGAGCAACAGGAACATACCACTCAGGAGGTGACTAATTATTCTTTGTGGAAAGAAATTATCTTCAGTTTCTTGATTAATTTTATTCGTTGTGTTTACTTGAGTCATTTTATATTTTATTTACTTTATTTTTGTTATTTATTTTATTCACTTTATTTTTATCATTTATTTTGTTTTTTTTATTTTTATTATTTATTTTTATTATTTTATTTTTATTATTTATTTTGATTATTTTATTTTTATTATTTATTTTGTTTATTTTATTGTTATTATTTATTTTTATTATTTATTTTTATTATTTATTTTTATTATTTTATTTTGATTATTTATTTTGATTATTTATTTTGATTATTTATTTTGATTATTTCATTTTGATTATTTATTTTGATTATTTATTTTGGGCGCACTTGCGGAAAATTACGAAAATCATAGTGAAAATTGACGTAAATTTTCACTACGATTTTCATAATCAGCGCATCAAATTACGTAAGTATACCAAGTTTCAAAAAAATCGGAGTTGTGTTGCTTTCGGAAGTATATCCCTTTTATTATTTATTTTATACACTTTATTTTTGTTATGTATTTTATTCACTTCAGTTTTATTTATTTTAGTTTTTGTTAATTTTTTAAGTTAAAGATACAAAAAGAATTATTAATAGAAAGAAAAATTGAAGAGAAAGAAAATAAACCAAATTAAATAAAAATATAAACCCAATTTTACAAAAAAATACAGTAGAAACTCGTTTATTTGGATTAATGTTTTCTGAAATTCATCCGGTTTCCTAAAAATCCGGATATCTGGAAAATTGAGAAAAAATGAATTTCTGAAACACAGTATCAAGCGGAAATTTATTTTAGAACAATTTTTGTTTTTTTTTTTAAACAATTTTAACTTAGTAAAACCTACGCCAACAACTATTTATGTAAAACATAGCTAATAACATCTTTTTTAAAAGGAAGAATTAAAGATTGAATTTCTACAAATAAAGAGAATCGAATTCAGTAGAAGTCTTAAAAAATGGTCCGGATAATCACGAATCCGGAAAACTGAGATCCAGAAAAGCGAGTTTATACTGTAAACGAAATTTAAGAGAAAGAAAGTAAACATTCAAGAAAAGGAAAGTGGAGATTTAAGAAAAAGAGAGTAAATATAATTTTAAATAAAGAGAACATAAATTAAAAATTATTCATTCAATTGAATAATATATTAAAATTAAGAAATATTAAATTTGTTTAAAATTAATTTTTTCAAATGAAATTTATATTCTTGGGGGTTTTATTAATTCATTTTCTTCTTTATTTAATTATACAAATTATAATGCTACTCTATTATCTTTTTGTGTCTCTTTTATTTTTTTGTGTCTCTTTTATTTTTTTGTGTCTCTTTTATTTTTTTGTGTCTCTTTAATTTTTTTGTGTCTCTTTTATTTTTTGTGTCTCTATTATCTTTTTTTATTAATCTTTAATATCTTTAATATTATATTAATTTCATTATTATTTTAATATTATATTTTATCTTCTTTAATATTTCCTAATATAATTCTTTATTTTGTTCTTTTTTCACTTGTTTCTGTTTTTGTACTGTTTTCTCTATTTTTTAATTAACTACTATTGTACTATTTCTATTTACTTTATTTTATTTTTTTTATCTGCATTATTCTTAATTTCATATTTCCTTTTAATTCTTCCTTGTTTTCTGATTCACTTTTATATTTTTCCTTCTGCTTTATTCTTAATTGAGCTGCCGAATCAAAGAAGAGCGTATAATTTTTGTTTATGTATAAGAGCGGTAGCTCCTATTTAGTGAAAAATTAAATTTCGAATCTTTAATTTTTGGAAAATGAAAGTTTGTAGATGCATCATAAAGTTAAACTTCTCTTAAAAATTTAATTTTAATTTTTTACTGACAGCTCAATTGACCCATTTCAATTTTATATTTTTAATTTATTCCTTCCGGTTTCTTACTCTTTTTTATTTTTCTTATTCTTTTTCTTATTTTCCACATTTCTTATTTTCCTCATTTCTTATTTTCCTCATTTCTTATTTTCCTCATTTCTTATTTTCCTCATTTCTTATTTCATTATTTATTATTTCCTTCTTTATTATTTCCTCATTTATTATTTCCTTCTTTATTATTTCCTTCTTTATTATTTCCTTATTTATTATTCCTATTTCTTTCTCATCCTCATTTCTTCCTTATTTTCTTTTTCTTCTTCTTTTTCTTACTTCCCTTATTCTTTTTCTAATTCTTATTCATTTTCCTTAATTTATTCTCCGCC
The DNA here is from genome assembly GCA_011057455.1 of Ganaspis sp. Gsp50. NCBI lineage: Eukaryota > Metazoa > Arthropoda > Insecta > Hymenoptera > Figitidae > Ganaspis > Ganaspis sp. Gsp50. Next base: position 3,021 of record WNHD01000017.1, read on the forward strand.
TTCTAGAAACAAGTAAAGACTAAAAGCAAAGACACTTTGGTAAATTAAATTTTTCTGCTTTGCTAATTTCCACTGTCCTTGACCCCTGAGCAATTTCTTGAACGCCAGGAATTTATCTTGAGCATTAATGGCAGACTGTGAAATCGCAGAAATAGTACAAAGCACTTTTCTCAATGAGTGAGAGCTGGATGTAATTTTTTGACATTCTTAGGAGACTAGGCGAGACCAGTGAGGACGTGAGGCCCCATTCAATTGAATTTTCGAAATGTACCCAATCTTAAAGTATGCATAAAGTCTTTACGTCCCATTTATCTGTGTCTCTTGCTCTCTTCCCCTCGGGGAGAAAGAAAGAAAACAATAAGTGACCTCTCAGGAGGAACGGGCTTTGAAACGCGTTGAAGAAAGTCGAACATCTTCGATGATTGCAGAGACGGACGACCGGGGACGAGCCTCAGGAGGTGGAATGGCCAGCTGGCGGAAAAGGAGGCGGAATAGTCCAGAAAGAGCTTAACGAGACGGTGGTGCGAAGCCGGGAAGAAATCCAAGAACGTCTCGAAACCGAAGATCGACAACAACTCGGAGATATTTCAGACGAGGTAATCAAAAATCACCTTTTTGGCACGTTTTTAATGGTATTTTACACTTTTAAATTCAGTCATCTGAATCAGTGGTCAGCTGACGATATCAGCGACATTTTAGTACTTTTTTAATGTCCAACTGGTGGTATCATTCGATTCTATTGCATTTTTGGTGACCAAATGATAAAATCTGAAATTCTACTGATTTTCTGGCCCGTATGTCAGGGAAATTTTATTTTATTAATTTTCTGCTTATCTTTATTGTATCAATCAAATTTCACTGATTTTCTGGTTTATATTTGCTGTATCAGTGAAATTCCACTGATTTTCGGTCTCATATTCGCCGTGTCAGTGAAACTCCACTGATTTTCGGGCTCATATTTGCTGTATCAGTGAAATTTTACTGATTTTCTGACTCAAACTTATCGCATTAGTTAAATGATACTGATTGTTTTCGGTAAATATTCGTTATAATGTTGGGATGTTTGCTATTTTCTGAATAACAGTGGAATTTCACTGATTTTCTACCTCATGAATCAGTAAAATTTTAATTTATTTTCTTGTAAATATTCGTTGTGTCGTTGAAATTTGTTGTGATTTTCTCGTCACTATTGGCTGTATCAGTGAAATGTTACTGATTCTTTGGCTCAAATTTATCACATTAGTTAAATGTTACTGATTATTTTCGGTAAATATTCGTTATATTGTTGAGATATTTTTTTTTCTGAATATCAGTGAAATGGCACTGATTTTCTACCTCATGTATCAGTAAAAGTTTACTGATTTTCTTGTACATATTGGTTTTTTCATTGAAATTTGTTGGGATTTTCTGCTTGATATTTCCTTTTATATTTTTAATTTTCCTGATTTTCTCGTTACTATTGGCTTTATCAGTGAAATGTTACTGATTTTTTGGTGATTATTCTTTGTGTTTTTGAAATTGGACTGTTTTTTGTTTACTAGTTTCGAATCAGTGAAAATTTGACTGATTTTCGAGAAAAAAATTGTTTCACGTTGTTTCGATCAAAGCTTTCATTTCAAATCAGTCAATTCTACTGATTTCGATTAAAATAACATATAGACTGTAAAGTTATTTTTATTTACATACAGTCGAGTTAATAAACCATTATCTTGAATTAATTTAATAATAAACGTGAAGCAATCATTATTTTGAATTAATTTAATTATAAATGTAAAGTAACCATTATCTTGAATTAATTTAATACTAAATGTGGAGCAACCATTATTTTGAATTAATTTAATAATAAACGTGAAGTAACCATTATCTTGAATTAATTTAATAATAAATGTGAAGTAACCATTATCTTGAATTAATTTAATACTAAATGTGAAGCAACTATTATCTTGAATTAATTTAGAAATAAATCTTGAGTAATCAATGCGCTAAATTACATTTTGAACTTATCACTCCGTGGTGTTTGAATAAGAAGGTAAAAATTGAATGAATTAAATTAATTAACTTCAGGTAATTAAACTTTCGTTAAATGAACTGTATAGTCTGATTTTAATGAAATGATAATAAACTCTGGAAGGAATATTTTAAGGTGTATCTAATTAAGAAATTGACTAATTACAATAGCACTTTTTTATATGAAATAGTTAATTAATTTTGAGTTGATTATTTCTCTTTAGTTTTCAATATTGATGTTCAAACATTTCTTATAGAGAAACACAGTGCAAGACAAAAGGTCAACGTTATTGTCGAGTCACTCTCCTCTTCTTGAATACTGTTTCAGTAGTAACAGTCTGCTTTGTAAGACTGTTTTGAAACAATCATAATTCACTTCACGTCCATCATAATTCATATAACTTTTTATTATTTACCAAGTTAAAGTAATGCCATTTCTTGTAAAAGTGAAAAGTGAAACTTTTAATGTGCTTTTATTATTTATTGAAAAAACTATTAACAAAAACTATAAATTGTCACTTTAGGTCAGACAGAAAGTTAAAAATTTTGTTGCATATTTTACATTTTTTGATATTCAAAGATTTCTATTTTCAAATTATCCTCTTTTCCACTCGAATGTACCTTCAGTTCTGGTATATCTTCAATTTTCATGTGCACAGAAGAAGCAAATGCTATTTTTCAATTCAACACCTTACAATTCCAAATTAAATTACAATTATACAAACATATGACTGAAAATTCAATTTCATCTTGTAATTTAACATCTTGTTCTTCCTGTGTGAACTATTTTTTAATTACAAATTATTATAAAAATAATATAAATAAAAATTAAGTTTTACATGTGATGATTATAATCATCACATGTAAAACTTAATAGTTAATTTGAATTGATATTGAACAAATTAAAAATTTGTGAGCATACGAAAGAATTTAATTACAAGGACAAATTTTCAGTTATAATTTTTGCACTGGTATGTCCAAAGAATGAAAAATTGGTGAGAGAAGAGAGATGAAAATCATAATTCCTAATTGAGGAAACGCTGAATTGAATCACGGCTTGCACGTGTACAATCCACCTGCGCGTGCCGCAAAGTAATGTGTACTGTACACACGTCCCTTTTCCTCAAAGCGAAAGCACTCGAATCTTCTCTGCGCAAGCAAAGGTCGTTCCGCCTTTTTCCTCGAGGCTCACCTCTTGTACACATCTAACACTACGACTACAACAACAACCTATGCGTTTCTGTTTTCTGTGTTCAGTTTGTAATGAGGTCGTTATATAAATTCACACGAGACTTTCTTTGAAATTGGAATATCCCACACACCTTTGCATCCAACAAATTGAAGAGAGCAAAATGTATTAAATTATATATGCTTACAATTTCATACCAGAAACTTTTATTATTTCAAAGGCTTAAAGTTCACTAGCTGTAGCCATTCCTGGGTACAAAAATTTGAATATGATTGCTATATCAATGGGATCATTTCCGACAGGTTGCAATCAATTTCTTTTATTTTATACGGTTAACAGTGAATTTGATTCATATATGACTCGAAAAAATACATTTATTCTTTTTAAAAAATTTTCCTGGTACAATTCGTAATTTTTTTAAAAAACGTGTATTTCACGTTTTTGCAGACAGTGTTCCTGAAACTTTTTTTGAACTATTCTTTTTTTATTCGATTCGGCATAAAAACATACGAATTATTACGGAGGTTGCAAACACTACACTTGCCTGGATCAAATAGCATTTTAGAAAATTGTGAAGGACTAAAATTTAGAAATTTTGAACGAAAATCATGTTTCACGTTTTTACAAATTTAACAGTGTTCCTGAAATTTTTTTTGAATTATTCTTCTTTTATTCGATTCGCCATAAAAAAATACGAATTATTACGGAGGTTGCAAACACTACACTTGCCTGGATCAAATAGCACTTTAAAAAATTGTGAAGGACTAAAATTTAGAAATTTTGAACGAAAATCATGATTTACGTTTTTACAAATTTAACAGTGTTCCTGAAATTTTTTTTGAATTATTCTTTTTTTATTCAATTCGCCATAAAAATTACAAATTATTGCGGAGGTTGCAAACACTACACTGTCCTGGATCAATAAGCATTTTAGGAAATTGTGAAGGACTTAAATTTATAAATTTTGAACGAAAATCATGTTTCACGTTTTTACAAATTTAACAGTGTTCCTGAATTTTTTTCTCAACTATTCTTTTTTTATTCGAATCGCCATGAAAAAATACAAATTATTACGGAGGTTGCAAACAATACACATGCCTCGATCAATAAGCATTTTAAAAAATTTTGAAGGAATCAAATTTAAAAATGTTGTACGAAAATCATGATTTACGTTTTTACAAATTTAACAGTGTTCCTGAAATTTTTTTTGAATTATTCTTTTTCTATTCGATTCGGCATAAAAAGGTACAAATTATTGCGGAGGTTGCAAACACTACACTTGCCTGGATCAATAAGCATTTTAAAAAATTGTGAAGGACTCAAATTTAAAAATGTTGAAAAAAAATCATGTTCACGTTTTTGCAAATTTGCCAGTGTTCCGGTATCCTTTTTTAATTCATTCTTTTTTTATTCGATTTAGCATATTCGGTAGATTATGCGATGCTAATAATTGAATCTAATAGAGAAGTTAAACTATATTGAAATGTTTGAGGAAATGAAAAAATTGACAATATAAAAAAGTGTGGAAAAAGGTATGATGTTGAGAAAAGTAGGACAAGATTGTCATGAGGTAGGATTCCTTCTAAAGCATACATCATTTCATAAAATGTGGTCCTTTCATTCCCGCAACATGTACTAAAGCAGATATGATCCAAGATAAAAGATAACGCAATACATCACTTGAATGATGATGCACAATCTGTAAATTTCTAAAATATCCCACTTTAGAAGCGAAGCTTGAATGATTTTCTATTTTCGCCATCAACTGCTTCTGCATTCTTCATCTGCCGATCGCTCTTTCCATTAGACTGTAAATCCGGAGGTTGAAAATCTTATGGCGATTTGAATATCTCGATCTGTGTTCAGAAAAGAGCGAATAGCATTCTCTGTATCTCTATGAGAGCGACGAAACATATAGATATATACAAATACATATATGTATATGTATATAGTGTTTGTACGCTCGAGCGTCTCACAATATATAGTTAACTTTGCATTCTTGAGTGACTGAGAGATGCTTGGAGGAGAGAAATAATCTAGCGAAATAAAAGGAGCGTTAAAGAGAGATCGATAGAGATGTAGAAAAGAGTAGAGATATAGATGGATAGAAACGCATAAACTTGTGTACTTATATATAGTATAGTTAGTGCACGTTTTCTGAAAGTCCGTCTTGATATTTAGACAATTTTAATGCCGCGTAAACTTTGCTTTTAATAGGTTTCTTTATCATTCGCACGAATTTATCTTACTTAATTTCCCATCCTAATGACATTTTTTCCCCTGTATTTTAAATAGGTCTATAAACAGGTCTAAATAGTTCTAGGCAGTTCTAGACTATATCTTCTAAATCGGTACCAAGAAGTTTATTGGCACCAAAGAATTTTTCGTTTGGTACCAAAGAATTTGCAATTGGTACCAAAGAATTTTTCATATGGTACTAAAGAATTTGCAATTGGTACCAAAGAATTTGCAATTGGTACCAAAGAATTTGTAATTGGTACCAAAGAATTTGCAATTGATACCAAAGAATTTTTCATATGGTACTAAAGAATTTGCATTTGGTACCAATTGGAATAAAAAACATCGGGAGAGATAAATTTGAATTAACAATATCAGAAGAAACAAATTTGGATAAGAGGAGACAAATTTGGATAAGAAAAGTCAAATTTGGATAAGAAGAAGAGACAAATTTGGATAAGAAGAGACAAATTTTGATAAGAAGAAGAGACAAATTGGGATAAGAGGAAGAAACGAATTCAGATACGAAGAAGAGACAAATGTGGTTTAGAAGAAGAGACAAATTATAAGAAGAAACGAATTTAGATACGAAGAAGAGACAAATGTAGTTTGGAAGAGACAAATTATGATAAGAAGAAGAGAATAAATTCAACCGAGAAACACAAGCGATAATTTTGAAGAATGGAGCAAAATAGAAGCATAGACACACGGAGTGATAGAAAGAGGGAAACTATGTTGAAGTCTGCTTGAAGGGAAGTTGCTGCAGCACTCTGACTTCTCTGAGGAACCAAGGGGACAAGAGGAGAGGCAGAAGAGAAATACTTGTGTGCGAGAAGTGGATCCATTGCGAAAGAAGGGAACAGGTACCTTACATGCTATCCAACAGCGCTGAGAATGAGAAGGTGAATTGCAAGAAGCGCTCGGCAGAGAGAAAGAGAAAGGAGCTAGGAATTACCTGGTGGGGCAGTTCTCTGATAATCTCTCGATTTTGCTCTCCCTTCACCCAATGGCGATCAAGGAGCAACCAAGATGCCACAGTCTCGGGAATTGACTCGTGCGTTTCATCCGTTTTAGCGAAACTTCCCTGGCATCCTCCACGAGAGTTCAGGTCAAACACTTTTCACTTCCTGGTGTTATCCGCTTAATAATGCAATAGCTACAACCTACACGAAACTTACATGTGACTCTCTGGATCTTGTGTGCTCTCTGGATTCCGCAAAAATCACCAAACAAAATTGGTACCGCCTCCTCCTGGTGATCTTTTGTCATTTTAGATCCTTGAACTTTATTCTTTGCTTGTTCTTATTCTCTAGGCGCAAAAATCCTCGAAAATCATTCTTGTGGAGAAAGGAAACATTTTTCAATTCAACTTTATCACTATTATTAACGAAATTTATTATTATTATTATTATTATTATTATTATTATTTTTATTAACTAACTATATTTAAATTAACTATTTATTATTATTCTCAATAATATTAATTTAATCATCGCTTTTTTGAAACATTTTTCAATTCAACTTTATCACTATTATTAACTAAATTAATTATTATTATTATTATTATTTTTATTATTAACTAACTATATTTAAATTAAATATTTATTATTATTGTCAATAATATTAATTTAATCATCGCTTCCTCATGGAGAACGTTTTTACTAAAATTTACCGGTATCGTTGTATTTTCTGCTTCCAGTTTTAAATAAAAAAAAAGTAAATAAAAATAAGTAAAAAACGGAGCTTCCTCTTCGTAGAAGTAATAAACAATTTGTGCAACGTTTTTATGATTTTCGAGGGGTTTTATTTGCAAATCCAAATCGTATTGTTTCGAATTTCTGCACCATGTTTTTCTTTAATGTTTTTTTTATGTTCCATTAGTCGTTTTTTGTCTTCATAGTTTTTAGGAAACATACATTTTCCTTGTTTTTCATACTTTTTTCTTCTTTTTCGTATTTTTTCCATGTTATAAATAATTATAATAATAAATTTGTAGATTGTGATGAAATTCTAATCAATCGGTACCTGTTAATTTTTTATTTTGATAAATTGACCCTTTGTAGAAGAAATACTCGATAAATATAGAATATTTTGAAATAGTTGCTTTTTTCTCAAAAATAGTTGCTCTTTCTCAAAAATTGTTGCTTTTTCGTAAAAAGTGGATTTATTATGAACATAGGCTTTGTAGAGATGGAGAAAATTGTATGTGAAATAATGCTGTAGGCAAATTAGCGCGACGGAATTACGTGGCTGAAATTGAAAAGAAGAGCAACCAATTGTCTTTTGTGTGATTATCAAGTGAAAACCTACAAAGCCTTTGAAGCAAATTTAAAAGCGAAATTATTGCAATGAATCGGTCTGTTTCCACCGAAACCAATTTATTTACTTTTTCATAATTTAAACTTATACTTTCAAATTACCAGCGAAATGGACTAAATGGTCGTTACTTACGTACTAAAATTTTCTTCAAACATTTTTTTTCACTTTTCTTCAATCAAGAAAGACATAAAAGTATTAACAATTTTTTTACTCTGTTGGCAAATAATTATTTTCAGTAACCGTTAATTTAAGAACTTTGTATTTTATTAGCAAACAGTAAGTTTCTTACGAACGTAAATTTCGATAAGAATTTGCATCTAATAATTATTTTATTCTTATTATTTTTCAATTTTATTTAACTTTCATTTTATTTTCATTTTATTTTATTTTCATTTTATTTTATTTTCATTTTATTTTATTTTAATTTTCATTTTATTTTCATTTTATTTTCATTTTATTTTCATTTTATTTTCATTTTATTTTATTTTCATTTTATTTTATATTCATTTTATTTTATTTTCATTTTATTTTATTTTAATTTTCATTTTATTTTCATTTTATTTTCATTGCATTTTATTTTTATTATTTTATTTTATGACTATTATTTGATTACTAATATCTTCTTGCTACTTTTATTAAACTTCAAAAATTTTTAAATTATTTTTGCTTCCTCATACAGAAAGCATTGTAATCCTGACGATTTTCCATTTTTGAAAATGTTATAGTTTGAGAATTAAATTTTTCAAGTACAATGTTTTAAAGACAAAATAATGGACACAATTTTATAATGAACACAATTTTATAATGAACACAATTTTATAATGAACAACACAATTTTATAATAGACACAATTTTATAATAGACACAATTTTATAATAGACACAATTTTATAATAGACACAACAATCAATTATTTTACAACAATTATAATATAAAATATAATGTGAGTTTCAAACGACTTAAAGAAAAAAGATAATTAACAAAAATAATTATTATACAAATTATTCTTATTGTCGAAAAATAAACGAGTGATCTAAAAAAATCTGATTTTTTCAGGCCTACCTGCAGGCAATTCGGAGCAACAAGGGCGATTTGAGAATTGCTCTGGCAGAATCCTCGAAGCAGCTGGCTCCACAAACTGGACCTCGAGTTGTGCACCACACGACGAGGTCGAACAAGGTCGTCGACACTGAGACAACGCTGGAGCGAAGTGAGCTCAAAGCCAACGGACAGATCGTCACCGAAAAGAAGAAAACCATCGAACACGAAGAGGTACCTCTAATTAATAATAGAGATCCTAATTGTAAATCCTTTTTTTCCCAACTTCAGTGTCTCTTTGTCTTCTGAAAAATATCCCTCAATGGAATTTTCTCCAACTTCATTCATGAAACAAGATCCATTCATTTCTTGCTCCACTGAATCCTTGAAGCCTTTCGTTTTCTTTCGCTTTTTTCTTATTTTTTTATTGTTTTTTATTATTTTTGCTTTTAACTTTTCATTTTTGAATCCATTTAGCCTGGATTCCATTTTTTTTGTTGCTGAAAATATGTTTTGATTCCAGTATCTGTTCAATAAGATGAATTTAATTTAGAATATGCTCTTTTGAGGGATTGTTTTTTTAATGTAGGGTCTGCTTTTTAATGTAGTATTTTAATCTTAGATTCCATTTCGCTTAGATTACATTTTTTTATTATTAAAAATATGTTTCGTTTCCATTGAATATTCAAAATGAATATAATTTAGAATTTGCCATTTTCTTGAGGGGTTTTTATTTTTTTTTATTTTATTTTAAATACATATACGGGTTTGAAAAAAAACCCTTTTTATTTTATTTTTATTTTATTTTATTCTTTTAATGTAGGGTTTTTTAATGTTTTGTTTTTTTAATATAGTGTTTTTTTATTGTAGTGTTTTCTATAATGTAGTGTTTTTTTATTATAGTGTTTTTTTATTGTAGTGTTTTTTATAATGTAGTGTTTTTTTATTATAGTGTTTTTTATTGTAGTGTTTTTATTGTATTTTTTTAATGTAGTGTTTTTTATTGTAGTTTTTTTAATGTAGTGTTTTTTAATGTAGTGTTTTGTTATAGTGTTTTTTCATTGTAGTGTTTTTTAATGTAGTGTTTTTTTATTATAGTGTTTTTTATTATAGTGTTTTTTAATGTAGTATTTTTTCATTGTAGTGTTTTTTATAATGTAGTGTTTTTTTATTATAGTGTTTTTTTATTATAGTGTTTTTTATTGTAGTGTTTTTTAATGTAGTGTTTTTTTATTGCAGTGTTTTTTGAATATAGTGTTTTTTTAAATCAACCAGTTTTTTAGGATTTAAAATTATTTCTGATCCTAAAGTTTTAGTCTAGAATTTGAAACCATTTTAAAATCTAGAACTCCTTTTAGGATTAAAGATTATGTTATGCAGAACCTAAAATTATTGATCCTCAGGATCTAGAATTATTTAAGGCTCAATTATTTTAGTCTCCAAAACAGGATCTATTTTCTTAATGCCAGTGATTATTTTACAACTAAAAATTTTTAAAATCTGGTTAGAGTAAGGATCTATGATTTGCTTATTCTCTATAGTTCTAAACAATTGAAATATTTTAGGACCATGTTTAACATGTTTGATGTCTTGATTTAACTAATTTACAAAAAAAATGTAAATAACGTTTATTTAAATATTTATTGTAATGTTTATTTAAATATTTATTGTAACCTTTATTTAAATGTTTATTGTAATGTTTATTTAAATATTTATTGTAACCTTTATTTAAATGTTTATTGTAACGTTTTTTTAAATGTTTATCGTAGCGTTTATGTAAATGTTTCTTGTAAAGTTTATTTAAGTGTTTATTCCGACGTTTGTTGAAAGCATATAAAAAGTAGACACATGTGTTCAAAAATATGAAAATAGAAAATGAAAGAAGGGATTGATATTAATGTGAAATCTCATCCTTAGATCAAGGACGACGAGGTGCCAGACGACGGAAAGGAAGGCAATGGGGATAATGCCTCTGAGACTAGAAAGGAGAGCTTTCAGAGGTTTGTGAAAACCAGAGACGAGGATATTGTTGATTACGTCTCAGGCGGAGAAAGGATTGCACGAGAAATGCGCTACGTCTCGGAAACGACAGAAGGTGAACGAATCGGAGATTGGCCTCCTCCTCCGAACACCATGCGCACCCATCGTCTTCACAAACAAGGTCAGCAAAAATCCCTGCCTACTCATATCATTATCATTTTTCTTTTCTTCTCTCCATTCACACAAAATTCAAATCAGAATCAATTCAGTCCAAGCTTAGATCCGTTTGCTTAAATGGTTAATAGAACAATCCATTTGGTTCCAAAAATAATTATCCAAGTTGATTATATCCAACATTAAAACATTCGATTAAAATTTAAATTTGATTAAAATTTATATTCGATTAAAATTTATATTCGATTAAAATTTATATTCGATTAAAATTTAGATTTGATTACAATTTAATTTCGATTGAAATTTAGATTTGATTAAAATTTACTTTCGATTAAAATTTAGATTTGATTAAAATCTGAATTCGTTTAAAATTTTAATGATTCGATAGGGTTTTCGACGGAAGCAACTGCAGCTTCTAGAAAAGATGCTTTGACGAAGAAACCGCTAGATTTGGAAGAGGAAGATGAAGCGAGAAAATTCGAGACATCCAAGTGGCTGGAAAGTCATTTTGGAAGTGAGTCAAGGTCGTCTCAAGATTCCCTTGATGAAGATCCTCCAGTTCAGACTGGCACCAACACCAGTTTTATCAATGTAACGATGAAATCATGCACCACCAGGGATCGGGATTTCCAAAATTCAAATTCTAGTCGTCCACCTCGTCGAGCTTCTGGCCGAGATTCTTCCTCTCCAGTTGGATATTTTCAGGGAATCAGCGAATGGTCGGAAAGACATCAGGGAACAGGTTCGTTTTAAATAAAAGAATTTGAAAATTCGTTGAATTCGATTGTATAATTAATTTGAGCATTAGTTTATTAAGAATAACAAATATTTAAGGATTAAGAAATTAGTAGCTATTTGTATTTGGGTCCTCGAACCCTACTTAATGTAGGGAGAGTAAATAAAGTATATATATTAAGGATTAAGAAATCAGTTTTTGTATTAAGGAGTAAGAAATCAGTTCTTATATTAACGATTAAGAAATCATTTTTTATATTATCGATTAAGAAATCATTGTTTATATTAACGATTAAGAAATCATTGTTTATATTAACGATTAAGAAATCAGTTCTTATATTAAGGATGAAAGAGTTAGATTAAGGATCAGTTTTTTTAATTAAGAATGAAACAACTAGTTTTTAGATTAATGATTATGACATTCACTCGTATATTGTGAATTAAGAAATTAATTTTCAGAGTTAAAAAGGAATTAATTATTTTTTAGATTAAGATAGAAGTTAGTTAGTTTTTTTAGTTCAGAAGTTAATTAAATTCTTTTCAATTGTAATTTTTGTGTTATACTTTGCAGAGAAAAATAATCATATCAGAGCCTCGTCACCTGTTCACTATGTGAATGATACGTCGAGAGATAACGGTTATATTCCGGAAAACACGAGGAGTCATGTTGAATCTTCGTATTCTAGGACTTTGGAGTCAAGAAGTCATCAGGATAGACAAGAGACTTCAGAACATCACAGAAATGGAGCCCCATCGCCTCCTCTTCGAAGAAGAGTTAGAGAGCAGGTAGAAAAAGCATTTTTTCAACTACATTTTTCAAGTATTTTTCAAGTATTTTTACATTTTCATCAATAACGAGAGTGTATTAAAAATGTGCGAGTTTTGACTTTTGCTAATTTCATCATTTCTTCAAGTAGTTTTTCAACTAAAAGAGAACCTAACTTGTTTCTATTTTTTGGTTTTAAAAAAGAGATTAGAAGAAAAACACAATTATGAAAATACTGGAAGAACATCAAGTCCAGTGCTAGTCGTTCAGAGAACTTGGGAAAATCGTAGTAAAGACGTTCAAAATAAAAAAGCGGATCGGGATCTTCGGCGACAAAGTCCAGAGGTTAAAGCAAAAACGATCTACGTACCTAGATCGCGATCGATTTCGCCTATTCCTAGAGCAGCGTCTCCGAAGAAAGAGAAGAAGATTATTGAACCGGAAATTCCTCGAACTCCCAAATGTATGTTTTTTAAATTTGTCTTCATTTTTATTTATTTTTTGTATTTTTTCATTAAATTTAATCATTCAATCTACTTTTTAACGCCCTTCGTGTAATATAGTAAAAACAATATTTTTGTTTTTACTAAATTTTACTAAAAAGAAACAATAAAAATAATATTGCTTAATATTGTTTTTACTAAATTTTTAAAAAAATAATATTGTTTTTACTAAATTTAATTTTTTAATGAAACTATTTATGATACATAATTTAAATTAAACGATCTTAATTTGACTTTAATAGCTTCTGGACAATCGAAATACAAGATAGGAGAGTCTTTCAGAAAATTAGTTGGGAAATTACGATCTGCAAGTTCAGAAAGAAAAAACAAGAGAAGTAGCAGTTCGACGTCTCAAGTCACTCAAACTGATGATAGTCCTACTTATTTGCAATATAACACTGTCGATAGAAATATTCCACTGGGACCTGATTATGATTCGGAGGAAAAGCCACCTGAAAGACCTCCAAGATCACCCAGGAATGGAACACCTCAGAATGTTAAAACTACGAAATTAAATGATTATAATTATAAAGAACAGTGGCATCGAAATGAATCTGGTCCTCCTGTTCATAGGTCAGAAATAGTAGTAACTGTTATTATTTTGTTGTATTGGTTGTTGTTATTAATATTAGAAATTACTAGAAATTCTCTATTAAATATCCATTAACACGGTAAAGTATTATATGAAAAAAATTTTATCGTTATTAATGATGTAGTAGTTATTAACGTAGTTATTAATGATTTAGTACTAAAGAATGATTGGAAAAATGTATTGTTCTTAGGTATTACTTGGGTGAAGATCCTTTTGGTGGCAGCATTTATGGAAAAGAAAAAGGATACGAGAAATCAAGACCAAGACATCGAACCACGGGAAAATCAGGAATCGAAACCGAATACAGGTTAGAAATATAAAATTTATTTTTTGAAGGACTTGGATTTTATTTATTTGGTTTTTAACTAACATTTTTGCTCTTTTCGTTGTCATTTTCCTCTTTTTTGTCAATTTTCACTTCTTCCGATCGCTTCTAAAGTGCCGAATTTTAATCCTAAAGAATCTCATCTGGGCTTAGCTTCTTCTTTTAAAGATGATCAATATCTTCGAAAGTATATGCATACAAATTCTACGAAAATGGACAATACTTTCATATGAAATGCTACATTTTTTTAAATGATATATTTTTCAAATGCTATATTTTTTAAATGCTATATTTTTTAAATGGTATATTTTTAAATGCTATATTTTTCAAATGCTATATTTTTCAAATGCTATATTTTTTAAATGCTATATTTTTCAAATGCTAATACTCTTCATTAGATGCTAATATTTTATCTTAGGTGCCGTTATTTTCATTTTAGAAAATAAAAGCAAATATATTAAATGCATTTTTTTTTAATTTGTTTAAGAACTAACTTTTTATATCTTTCCTAATTAAAGCCTAAGAAAGTTTTGAAGATTACAAGTTCAGATTGATATTTAAGATTTGCAGAAAAAGTCGTGAGAATAAGGAATGAGTCAGGCAGGGCTCGAAAATCTAATGTCAGATCTTTTCTCTGATTTTGTGAAGATCATACAGAATTAATTAGAAAGTATAAACTCATTCTTTATTATGAAAAAGTGTTTCAAAGAACATTAATTTCGCACTTAATTTTATAAATTGTAGATTTAAAAGAAACACATTTTACTTATCCACATATTTAATTGTTCAATTAACAGCAAATTGATTTTTATCAAAGAGTATTTACATTTGTTCAATTCGATTTACAAAGTTTAGACAAAGAAAAAATAATAACAGGTTTAAAGAAAGGTTTAAAGAAAAGTTTAAAGAAAGATTTAAAGAAAAAAAAAAGAATAAAAAAGGGAAAAAAAGAATTAGAAACAATGCTTCCTTTTGAAGATGCAAAAGGAAAAAAAGAATAAAAAGGAACAAAGTAAAAATAAAACAAATGTAATCAAATGTAATCAAACATATGTAATCAGTGCAAATTAATGAAAATCTTGAAAAATCGAATAGGAAAGAATAACGAACAAATTGAACAGGTAACATCGCTTTTCGCAAATAACCAGCATGCTAAGATTTCGTAGATTTCGATAAACATGGTGACTTGGTTCTGTTTGGTGTTAGATCGAGTAAGGGGGCCTTCGCTTCGAAAGAGATCCAGTGAATTCAGCCTTTTCTGCCTGAAACGAGCAACTCAGTAGAACCTCGTTTTCTTTCGAGTAAGCCTCACAATCAGTAGACTCAAAAGCTGACTCACCTGTCTTTTCTAAACGCTGATTAATCATATCCATGAAATTTCAAAACAGTCGTATCCGAAAGTACCATTCATGAATTTCAGTGTCGAGTCTAGCTCTCTGGGCCGATTTAGCAAGTCAACCAGTCGATTATCCAGCGAATACGAGCGAGAAGAGCACTTTAGAAGCACTCAAACTTTACCCAGGAAGCTGCACACCGATAAGAGAAAACTCAGGAATCATTTAAGCGACAGGACATCAAATCCCAACGTTTCCAGAAACGGAGATCACGAGCTACGAAACGGGAACCACGAACTCAGAAACGGAAACCATGAACTCAGAAACGGGAATCATTTAAGCGAGATCAGAAACGGAAATCATTTGAGCGAGATCAGAAACGGAAATCATCTAAACGAGATCAGAAACGGAAATCATTTGAGCGACATAAGGACTGGAAATCATGAGATCAGGAATGGAAATCTTCTCAACGAGATCAGAAACGGGAATCACTTGAATGAGATCAGAAATGGAAATCATTTGAGCGAGATTAGAAATGAGCCGAGGATGGGAAGTTTGCTTTCTTCTAGGTCAGGTCAGAGATACGGAAGTATGATCAACATTTCCTTTAAAAATAACGTAGGGCATCCAAAACCAGTTCAGAGTGTGATTCAAAGTTCCAATAAGTCAGAGAGAAGTTACAAATCGTCGCTCTCTCGTAGCAAAAGCTTCAATGTTGAAGCTTGCAGAAATTACTCTGATCGCTATTCACCAAGTACACACTATAAATCCAATTCCCAGTTGAATCGATTAGACGAAACTCCTCCTTTGAAAAGTCCTGGAATTTTAGCCAGCATTAGTCGCAGTAACAGGGATCTATTCAAAAATGGCAAACATGAACATTGAAACAAAATCTGTTGCTTTAACTTTTCTAATTATCAAAATTGAAACAAAATTTCCATATATGTTTTTCTTGTTTTAAACTAGAATTTAACAAGTTTTTCTTTTTATTTCAAATACGATTTTTCGATTTTTAATTGATTATTCGATTTTTAATTGATTATTCGATTTTCAATTGATTATTCGATTTTTAATTGATTATTCGATTTTCAATTGATTATTCGATTTTCAATTGATTAAGATAATTTATCCAGTTGATCTAAAATATGTTTTATGATTTTTATCGAGCTAAGTATTTTATTGAAATTGAGATACAAATTTCAAACAAAAGCCATATTTTACGATTCTTGTTATCCAGTATTGTACATTTCATGTAAATCAAAAGAACCTATATTCTTTAAAAAATATTTTATTTAGATTCTCGTTTTGAATAACTTTCTTATTCTTTCTCAGGTCTAATTTTATACTTCCTAAAGTAAAAGTTCTTTATTCCCTAAGATTTTTTTTCCTCTTACAAACATTCCTTTCGTATTTTAGTTTTAAATAAATAATAATGTTGATATTAAAATACTAAAATAGCGTTTCTGTAATATAAACTTTTCAGTGTGGATCAAATACGAATGTTAAGTATTTAATAAATACAAATGAGTGTTTAAAAACATACTAATGAGTGTTTAAAAATACAAATGTGTTTAAATACAAGAACTTGTTTTCTGAAGATACAAGAACTTGTTTTTTGAAGATACAATAACTTGTATTTAAAAACTACAAATCACGAAAGAAATCTCTTCACATTCGAGTAACACAAATTATATTTTTCACTGTAAACTAGCTATTTAATAAAAAAAATGAACACTACGAAAGATACGAAACTCAAAAGTGAGAATGTTTTTATTGTTAGTTATCGAGATATTGTTTTGATTATTATAAATAATAAAATACAAAATATACAAACTAATCTACATGTTTCTTGGAATGATCTGAATTTGCTTTTTTAGTCTTCTCTCGTTTCGCTTCTTCTTCTGTGCAAATATGAATCTTTTTAAACGTCAGAAGCACAAGTCCGATATTGACTGCATAGGTGCAGATGCAAATGACGCAGATGTCATTTATCCAGTATAAAATAAAGGAAAGGTAGACTGAACTGAGATTACCTAACAATCCTAAAAACCCCGAAATTCCTATGTAGGGCTGTCGATTGAAAAAACCTGTCAACAAGTAGAAAATCATTCAATTTTTTTTTTATAAACAAAAGACAATTTGCAAACATTTTTTGTCAAATATTTATTGTTTTTAAGCTTAAACCGGAGTTTGGTTTTCAAGGCTGAAATTTTTAATTTTAGATTTTTAACATTCAGGAAACATGGTTTTAAAAGAGGAAATAAGTCTTGAAATAAAAAAGCGAATGAGGGAATAAATAAAAGACAAATAGAAACAAATAAAAAATAAATAGAAATAAATAAAAAATAAATAAAAATAAATATAAAGTAGATATTTACAATACAATACAATACAGTATAAAATAAATAGAAATAAATAAAAATAAATAGAAATAAATATAAATAAATAGAAAGTAAATATCAACAAATATAAAATAAATAAAAATAAATCGAAAATCGAAAATAAATATGAAATAAATAAGATTAATTAGATAAGATGAACAATACTTACTTAAGATAGCTAGAATTGTATAATACAACACTCCGAAAATACTATTCGGTACGTGAAAAATTGAATCCTCCGGGACCAATCCAAATCCTTTTCCGAATCTGTAATTATTTTAACAAAATGAATATATTGTTATGTAATACATAGGCCTAGTATTAAAAAAAATATATATATAAAAAAAATATCTAACAGAAAAATATATAACAGAAACTAAAAAATATCTAGTTTCTGCGAAGAAACGTTTTGAAAGACACAATATTTTGAAATAGCTACATTAAATAATTATCTATTATTGAAATAGATTGTAAAATATAATATTGTAAATATTGTAAAATATAATTTATCGTTTTGTTTGAACTGAAAATCTTGAAGAACATTTTATTTTGGTCTCAGGACTTCAAAAATTCGATATTTATTTTAAATTGCCAAAAAATCAAAGACGTAAATATTTATTTAGGTTAATGAAAAGTGTGTCGCAATCTGAGATTCTATTTTTATATGCAGATATGATAAACTTAACTTTTTTATCGTTAAATCAACATTTCAAAGAAGTAAACAAATCCTTCAACTTCAAAAATTTGCACGTAATTCAATTTTTATTATTTAGAAATTGAAGTATCTGGTTAAGATTAAGATCTTCTTTGACATTATTAAGATCTGGATTTTTAAATCTAAGTATATCAAATCATTTTGTCATCAATTATTCCATTGACTAATTTAAACTATAATTGCATTAACTAAAAACAATGATTGCATTAACTAAAAACAATGATTTCATGAACTAAAAACAATGATTTCATTAACTAAAAACAATGATTTCATTAACTAAAAACAATAATTTCATTAACTAAAAACAATGATTTCATTAACTAATTTAAGCAATTATTGATGGAACAAAATTTAAATTAAATGCACTTTAAATTTGAAATGTAGAAATGAAGTAAAAACATACAAGTGTTATTTTAATTACATTTACGGATATCTTTGTTTACAAAAGCATACGTTAACAAGATAATTAAATTTAAATAACGAAACGAATTTTCCGTTCGCTCCTCTAAGGCGCGTTTTAATTTAATACAAGAATTTCAAAATTATTAATTTTTCCTACTTTACATGTCTTTAAAAAAAAATTGTAAACAAAAATATACTGTTATTTAACTGTCACAAAATATGCAGAAAGTATAATTAATTTTGTCTAATTGAATTAAAATTGATCTTTCAGAAAGAAGAAGAAATGAATTGTTAATTTTACTGACCTGTGGCCTTGATTGATTGTGAACTTGCCTTTAAAAATAACATGATTCATGAGCAACTTACTTGGACGTGAATGCTTTCGTACAGCTGACGTTTTCAGCGATGTCACAAAAAGGTTTATAAGAATCGTCTAATTCTTTGGCAGTTTCTACGTGATAGGCGTAATACGAAAGTGCCGATCCAATTAAACATGCTGCTAAAATTCCAGTATTAACATGCTGTATGGAATTATGCATTTTTGGTTCTTTCAATTTTATCACAAAATTCCGTCACCTTCCAAAGGCTGGACAATTACAATAAATTCGTTGCCGGTGTTTTTATCAGTGATTTCTGATTAAGACTTTGGACAGTAATGATAACGCGCCTATATCTTGCGCAGACTCGTTAAAAATTTTCGTTGTTGTGCCTCTGGAGTAAACTGAAGGACAAAACAACTTGTTTCGATGACAGCGACGTCATAAAATTCTTGAATCATTAAATACTTGCACGATACGCCTACTTGTTTATAATAAACGTGATTTTAATGTCCGATTTTGTAAATCTAATGAGTCATTTCAGTAAACGTTAATTTAGACTTTTTTCTTTTTTAAATCACGATTTTAAAACTACTCGGCTTCGGTAAAATGAAATAAACTCGCGCGCATTCTAAACTTTCTCCATCCAACCGGTCGATAATCTCTGGCGCAGAATTCGAAACTACCATACATAAGAGGACCCTTTTAAACGTCAAAAACGATTAGACAATGAATTCAAACCAGAAAATCGATCCTGTACGTCCGATGAGATTATCCTTGAATCAATGAATTACTCCGTAAAATAGATCCACCGTGAAATTAAACCAAAATTACCAACTAAAAATTAAACTAAGATTACCAACTAAAAATTAAACCAAATCATTCTTCTTTTGTAAAACTTAAATGCACGAGTATGGAAATTTTTTTAAAAAATGTAAAATTTCAATTTTGATTTACTAGAAAATTGGAAAATAAATTTCAATGACGGAATGATTAAAATAAGCTTGAATAAATTTACATTCTGTTACATGGACGTTTTATTTTCTTCAATGAATTTAAATTTATTGGATAAAAATTACAATTGATAAAACCCCATTTATTATAATACATACACCTAGGAATACTATTAAAGATCTCTTAATGTTATGCTTATTTTAAATTCATGCTTATTTTAAATTCAGGCTTATTTTAAATTCTTGCTTGTTTTAAATTCTTACTTATTTTAAATTTTAGCAAACTTTTCTCATTTTACAAACTACTGTTTTTATAAAACGATTGTATTTTTGTTCAATAAAATTACATTAAAAAATGGATTTTGTGATTTAAAAAACATAAAAAACATTTATATATATCATAGCGAGTTTATTAAATTGCTTACGAGTTTTATGATACTTAACAGACATTTAAATAATTTTTTTTCCCTAAAATAAACACTTCGATCGTGGCTGCGTTTTTTCTCAATACGAAATACTATTATTTATAAAAAAAAAAAAACTTCTTAGGTTTCGAATTTTCTTCATCGTCTCATTTGCGATTCTCGCCGTACCGTGGACCAATCATTCAGCCAATGTAAAAAATGCCTTTAACTTACATTATATAAACGTAGGAAAAATATTTACTCCTTAGAACAGAGCAAAGATCTTTTTAAAACATCATTCTTAAAGGACTATTGACAATATGGAATAATCGCTTACCCTAAAGTTTATCGATTCTAAACTAATTCTGTTCTATAACTACACATCCGAGTAAACATCAGTATTTGTAAATTTATTCTAATGCTTCATACTTTATGTTAAGTTTAAAAACTGAGAAATAGAAATTTTTCAACTGATTGAATCAACAACAATATTACAAAACTGACAGAAATCCTCACGAATTTGCAATATTTCGAAAAATAATTCGCAGTATTTTCAACAAAGATTCGTAATTTTTCTATTAAATTCGTAATATTGTTGAAGACACTTGAAATACTGATTTTACAATCGTTAACATGGATTGTGATATTTTTATATATATTAAAAAAAAACAGTCCCTCGAAATGAAAGTTTCTAATTACAGTGAAAGGCTTTGGAGTAGAAAAAAATAAATTTAATTTTGGATGTCGATTTGATACACAATTTTCAGTTTTCGCTTATCAGAACTAAAACAATTTGTCTGATTCCCAAGTTCTTTTATTTGCAGAAATTATTCCTTGTCATTTTTAACAATCAGATCGAATTAATTAATAAATTAACAATTTATTCATTAATAAGACTAGGAATTTTTACTTTAGGAATCTTGACAATTGTTTTCGGCTGTTATAAAATTCGTTTCTTACATCAAAGACGAAACTATTCCATTATCGATTGAAAATATCACAAACATAAAAAATAAAAACTGTTAATAAAATGAAAGAAATACGTGGAGAAATGAGACCCGAGAATTCAAATTTGTAAAGCTGAAATGTATTGATATTTAGTAGACTAGCTACTCTTGAGGTGCCATTGCTCGCGCTTGTGCTCTCACTCTTTTTTCGTATTCGAGTCGATTTTGACTGCAATTGTAAAATGACACATTATTTACTAAAATTCTTATTAAAAAAATTAATTTTAAGTTGATATTAAACTTAAATGATAAATGAAAGTTAAAGTTGAAGTGTATGGTTAAATTTAAAATGAAAAAAAGAAGAATTGAATTGAAAGTTTAATATTATTGAAAACATATTAATCATTATTAGAAAAAAAAAGTATTCGCGGACTTTTGAGTTAATTGTTAAAAAATTATAATTACCAATAAATTGTGTATGCTTCTGCTTGAGCTGGATCTTTAACATTAGGTTCATTTAGAAGATCTTGAATTCCAAGAAGAATTTGTTTAATCGTAATCGCTGGTCTCCAATCTTTTTCTTCGTCTAAGAGTGATAAGCAAACCGTCCCCGAAGGATACACGTTTGGATGGAAGAGTGGTGGTTCGAATTTGCATTTTGGAGGACTCGATGGATAATCGTCTTTAAAAATCATTCTTAATTTGTATAAGCCTCCTTCCCATGGCGTCTAAAAGACAAATAAATAATAGTTTAGAAGAGAATAACTAAGAAGTAATTCCACAGGTAACAATTTTATTTTAGTAAACCTTACCGATTTCTTTCCAGGTATTGCACATTCCCAACTCATCAGGTTAAGTGTGCCATCTGGATTTTTTGTTGGCCGAGCAACAAATCCCTAAAACACAAAAAAACATTAATTTGTATTAAAACGATTAACACAAAAGTGAATTTTTTGCTATTACTTTGAACACATTAAACTCAACGGTTAACGTTCCTTGAAAGTAGAAAATCTGAATTCAAATTTGGTACTAAAATACGGTTATAATAGAAATTGAAATGTCAAAGAGGTTATATTGACAAAAGTAACATTTATATAACAATTTCTTTCAAATGGTAATACAATTCCAAACAAAAAGTAAGGTTAAAATATAATGATTTATTCAGCAAAAGTTTTTTTTCCATAGAAGATTCAAATAAAAAAATTCTAACTGTGTTTACAAGCATGGGCTACAATGGTGGTTCAGATTCAAAATCTATCAACAAAATGCCGCATTGTACAAAAGAAAATTAGTGGAATAACACATGTTGCGATGAAAATATTTTAGCTGAAGAGAAAAAGTAGTGAGAATAATATCTTTTGAATAAAATAATATACTTACGAAAGGATGATCCTTCCTCCACGCCTTCCTTTCCTCTGCGAGTCTAGCTATTGCAATGCCTGACATTGGTCTGCAAAAGAAACAACATAATTTTTACAAGAATTATCCACTTACTTAAAACTGTTACACTTTCAATTAATCCTTCTTATTACCACTTTAAGATATATTTCCCTCTTTTCAAACTTAAAGCACCTTCTGCGCCTAAATTTCATCAAATATTTTTAGCGGCAAAAGCTAGTAGCGATGCTACGAAAATTAACTTCGCGTGTTCCTAAAAGGAATTTTCCTGTTTCCTCACTTTTCAACATGACCAGGGATGGAAATGTAATTTACGTAAAGTGCCGGAAGTAGCGAAGTTGAAACTTTCCGGTATTTTAATAACAAATAGACAGTTTTACAAGGCTGTTATCGCTGTTATTAAACGTGTATTACTTTTGTCATCAATTTCTATCTATTCTCTACTTCTTGACAAGTTTCTAAATTTCATAAAATGCAGATTAATGTAGAACGCTGCTCTCGTAGGTCGGAAAATTTCTACGTATAAACACCGAAAAATTTTAGGTTATGCGCATCTCTCTTCTTTTGATTTTCGATGCGCAGAATCTTGTAACCAGAAGGTAGACATTAATATTCTCACTTCCGGTTCATCTCAGTCGATTTTATTGCCAACCAATCAAAATGCTTATATTCTAGTGATTTTAAGGTTGTTGTTGGTGAATATTTAAAACTGGACAAAATTAATGTTTCATCTCTTGCTCAAAAAGAATTCTTGAACAAACTTGTGTTGGGATGTGAAATAGCCTTTATTTAACATCTTCTCACACTTTCTTGCACTTGCAAGCGGGGTGTGAACAATATGTCGAACAGGTCGAAAGTAGTGGGGGAGAAATGTCCAGACTTTTTAGACTGACGTTAAATTTGCATATGTATTTTGTGAAAATGTGAAGTTATCCTTATCGTTCTGGAATTCCAGGGTTATATTTCTTTTCCTACAAAGTATTTTGAAGTGTGTTGACATGCCTTTAAAGAGAAAATCATAACAATGTAAAGCATGTAAATATTTGGAAATGTTAACAAATCGTGGAAGAGTAAGAAGTGGAATCTATAGTGAAGCATATTTTAGATAATGGAGTGCTCGTGTTTGCAATCATTGGGATACATTGCTACAATTTGTAACAAAAAAAGAGGTGAGTTTAACATTAAAGAAAATTATAAATTTTAAACGTCCCATTGTCTGTTTCTGCTTTAAACATCTCATACACGCAATATGAGCTGTTGTCACTTTAATGATACACTTAACTGATATAATTTAAACGATGTTTTTTGATGATTCTTAATGACATTGTCAGGATGACTACATAGCAACGAAACTTTGTAATTAAGCAACCATTTCAAGACAGTATATTGTGGGCGATTCCATTTTAATATTCTGTTTTCTGTCCCACTTTAAATACCGATATAATACACGGAGAAGATTACATCTTTTGTCAACAGGCACGTTTCATTTTATTTTTAAATATAGAATAGAATGAGTATAAATTTAGAAAAATGTCAATACATCTCGATTGAGTTTTCTCTATTTAAATGTTGTTTAAATTTAAAAAGTATTCTACAGTACACAAGTTGATTTTTCCCTTGTTACTATTATTGACATTTTAAAAAACACCCTGTGTATTCAACAAGTATTATGTAATTTCTGTAGGAATAGGAAGACGTTTTACTGTTTATTTTGATTGAAGTTTGTAATAATTGAATTAAGGAAAAAGTGTTCTGCTTATTTATATTTGCCATAATATTTTTAAAAAAATATTATTAAAAAGATAACGTTATTGTCAAACATATTATTTATGTTATATATTATTATTATAAATTATTATTATATATTATTATATATTATTATTATATATTATTATTATATATTATTATTATTATTATATATTATTATATATTATTATATATTATATATTATTATATATTATTATATATTATATATTATTATATATTATTATTATTATATATTAATATTATATGTTATATTTATAATCTCAAATTTAACTTTTTGCAAAAAGTAATTTCAATTACAAAAATAGTTTTTATTGAAAAATGATGTCTATTTTATAACAAAATTTATTTATAAACATTATTTATTATTATTTATAAAAAAATAATCTTATTTTTTATTCATAATCTTTCGTTTGCTTATTAAAAGAAAAAAGAGATTCGAAATTACAATTGAAACGAAAATGCGAATTAGTGAATGAAAATTAACGAAAGTCAATTTATGTTTGTTTAGATTGCACCAAGGGAAGTCATTTAATTACTCATTTAATTTCGAAAAGTCCAACATAAGAGAAGAAATCTTGTAGATTGTTTCTAAAAGGAAAGGAGAACAACATGTTGGAAAGGAAGCTACGGATTGATAAAAGAATTGGAATGAAAATTTGTTTAAGAATATAAGCAATGGATGAGATTCGCGGATTACATGCGAGTCGTCTCTCACAAATATCAGATCCAATCGCTCGAATCACCTCTGACTTTGGCTCTAATTCTGCACCATGCAGTCCACGTCTCGGGGTACGCATCCACGAGTCTTCCCCAGAGGAAGTCCGCGGAATTTCGTCCAGTGGATCTGACGGATCTCGAACACGGTCTAATGTCTCCGATTTTAATTTAATCGGACCAGAGAGTCCTCGATTTAACTCTCGAAGAGTTTGTCAACCACCAGTGCCACCGCCTCGGCCTCGAAATAAAGACATCACTGCACCTCTCCGGGATTCACCTTACGTCAATGTTCAAAATCTCATCTTTCACAAAAATGATAGTTCTATTCAAGCCGCTAGAAACGCAGGATATGTGGAATTAAAAGACAGCAGTAGCAGTAGTGGCAGTAGCAGGTCTTTCAAATGTAGTCCTTACACTTTTACCTCAGACTCGAGTGGTCAAGTAGAATATGCGGACAAACGAGTATTTGAATTACAACCCTTTGGACAGAAATGCTTCGAAAACAAACCCAGTGATTTGCAGAATCTCAGTTGCTCGCCCTCGCCATATGATGGAGCTTCATCGAGCAGAAGCTTTGAACGATCGTTTTCGTTTTGCAGTAAGAAACATCAAGATGCTCAGAGTCAGCATTATCCCGGAGAGAATCAATTATTTGTGGATAAAACACCACTAAGTGCCAGTACGACGGATGGAAAGAAGGAGCCTAGTTTTGTTTATAGTGCCTCTAAAAGCTTCGATGGATTTTCAAATACCGTTGAGGAATTTAATTGGCAGGAAAGGTGTCTTGAATTGCAGTTAGAACTCCATAGGTGTAGGAGTCAAGCGACGAGGATTCGAGACATGCTTCGGGAAAAGGTACTGATTTTCATTTAGTAAATTTTTCCATGTTTCATTGATTAATTATACAAATTATTATTATGCAAACTATGATCAAATTATTTATTAATTTTATTAATTATTATTATTTATTAATTTTTATTATTTATTTATTATTTATTATTATTTATTAATTTTTATTATTTATTTATTATTTATTAATTATTATTATTTATTTATTACTATTTATTAATAAAATTAGTGACAAAATAGTTATTAATAATGCTTTTATACAAGATGTAAAACTATAGAAAGGTACATTTGTATTTGTATAATTATTATGCAAATTAATTATACGAACAATTTTGATCGAGATTTTAATTAGTATAATAAAATTAGTAACGAAATTATTGTTAGTAATGCTTTTATACAGGATGTAAAACTATAGAAAGGTAGATTTGTATCATAAAAAGTTAATAATAGAGAAAAATGAAAAGAAAAAATAGAGAAAGAAAAATAGAGAAAAAGAAAAAATTGTATCCGAGACAGAACAAATGACAATTTGATTTACTTACGTAAAAATTGGGGACAAAAGAAATTATGACTTCGAGTATTTCAGTTTAAAGCGCATAATAATTTCTTCGTTGATATAAGATATATTGTAATGAGAATTTCGATTTATATAAATATTCTTAATATATAAATGGTTATTAAAGGCTTCAACATAATCGTTTTAAGCTGTTTAAAATCAATGTTTTTTATTTTATATCTTATTTCAATTTATATCTTATTTTATTTTATATCTCATTTTAATTTGTAACTTATTTTAATTTGTATCTTATTTTAATTTGTATCCTATTTTAATTTGTACCTTATTTTAATTTGTATCTTATTTTAATTTGTATCCTATTTTAATTTGTATCTTATTTTAATTTGTATCTTATTTTAATTTGTATCCTATTTTAATTTGTATCTTATTTTAATTTATCTTATTTTAATTTGTATCTTATTTTATTTTATATCCTATTTTAATTTGTATCCTATTTTAATTTGTATCTTATTTTAATTTATCTTATTTAGCTTTGTTATTATATATATTTTCTATTATTATGGATTAATTTTCTTCTTTTGCGGATATTTAATCAACTGATAATTTTAATATTTTGTTTTCAGCTTTCGGAACTTGAACAACGTGTCATGGAAGCTGAATGTCGAGCCGACGATGCTGAAGATAAGGTAACAAACAAATATACTGACCTTCGATGTAATCTGTGAATATTGGCAATTTTTCAATTTGGACAATTTTCTATTGAAATTGATAGCTTTATCACCTTCCTCGTTAACTTCTATTACTGCTTTTACCACAGAATGATTAAACATTCTTTCATTTAAAAAAACAATTTATTATAAATTTTTGTAATTTTTGCATAAAGCAACACAATTGAACGCTAATAGCGTTCAATGATAGCGTTTTGATAGTTAAAAATAAAAATGTTTGAAAAATCGGAATGATTTATACGTAATAAAAATAAATACGTGTATTAATTAATAAAACGTAGTTGACTTGCTAAGAAAAACGTCAAATAGTTTGTACAAAAATACAAGTATAGTTTTAAATTCATATATATTATTCATATATCACTAGAAGAATGAACACTAGAAGAAAATGTTTATAATTAAATAATGCAGTAATTGAAAAATGAAAAGATAGTTCAATTCAAATAATTCAGATTTCGGTACGATTGAGGTTTCATTTGGTATTGATTATTATATTTTTACGTACATTATTCATTGTTACATACATCATACATTGTTATATAAATTTTACATTATTACATTCATTATACATTATTATATAAAAAAATTAAAATTCTTCGAAATGTTTTTTTGAAGAGTACATTTAAGAGATCTGCTTTGGAGCATTAAGAGCTATTCTGAGTCGAGAAAAATTGTTTTCGCATTATGTTAAGCACCGATCAAGATTACGTTTTTATGGACTAAATAAATATTGATTTGGTCTTCATGGGAACTTAAAGAGTGTTTTTGGACATGGTGTATTTTCGACGATGGTCATGCGTGAAATGCGCATGTTATACATTATTTCCCGTATTGATTTTTGTTGCTTAAACTAAGATGGAGGGACCACATCCCGGTGTCGGTGTTTTGTTATGATTTTCCCTTTTGTATCTTTTTTTTTAATTAACAATTTTCTCTATGAACATTTTTTTCATAAGCTAATAAAACAGTTTTCGAAAATTCAGTGAAAATTGAATTCGTGAAGTAATGCATTTCCACAGGTGACACGCGTGAAAGGTATTGGATAACATTTTTTTTTATATTAATATTTGCTTATTAATTATTAGTAATAAATATATTAAAGAGGGAAACATTCCTTTTTTGGACACTTTATTTGTCAATTAAAGATATTGTTTCTTTTAGAAATGTCCTTTGATGTAGACATTTTTCTTTTACTTTTTCTTTCATCGATCTTTTAAGTTTTACACATTTTATTTATTTTATAGTATTTTTCTTTCATTTACACTATTTTTTTCATTTACAGTATTTTTTTTCATTTATAGTATTTTTCTTTCATTTACAGTATTTTTTTTCACTTACAGTATTTTTTTCATTTATAGTATTTTTTTTTTAATATATTAATTGAAAAATATAATTAGAATATTTATGAATAAATTACTAATGAATAAATTACTATAATTAGGATATTTATTATTATAAAAGGATAATTAATTTAAGGACATTTACATTAATTTTATTCTCCAAATGATCAAATAATTCAACGATCCGTAGTTCAAGATTCATTATTTAATTTTTCCTTTGTTTTGAATTCTGAAAATTCAAGATAAATTTATTGATAAATTAAGATTAAGATAAATTATTATTATTTGTTCTTTGATATTTTTATTATTTATTACAACACTAGAAAATAATTTCAAATATGTATTTAATAACACTTTCTTAACTTTCTGTCAATTTAAATATGTATTTAAATATGTATGTTTATTTATATATGTTTATTCTTTATAAAATGACTTTTTACATTTAAAAATATTTTTTTTCTTTCCTTTTTGGAAAATTTATATTGATAGAAGTTGAATTTATATTACAGAATTAAATATATCTCAATTCAGTTAAATTTAGGGTCTTTTGACATTCAAATTGACTGAATTTGCATTAATCGTATTTGTAGCTTTTCAAATTGATTAAAATTCGAAACGATTATTTAAATTTGTATTTTTATCAGTAGAATTTGTGATAAAAATTTGGTAATTAATTGGAATTGATTAATTTTACGTGTTCTTCAAAATTTATAAAATTTTCAAAACTCAATTTGTGTTGCAATTACATTTAATTGAAATTCAAATAAATAAAAAACGAGAATGTAATAAATAATAATAAGATAAAAGATAAAGAATAAGATAGTAAAAAATTAAATAAACATTAGAAATAAATAATAAATGTCAAATAAATAACGTTAAAAATAAATATAAAATAAATAAAGCTAAAAATGAACAATAAATGTAAAATAAATAACGTTAGAAATAAATAATAAATGTAAAATAAATAACGTTAAAAATAAATAATAAATGTAAAATGAATAACGTTAAAAATAAATAAATGTAAAAGAAAATAATAAATGTAAAAGAATAACTTTAGAAATAAATAATAAATGTAAAATAAATAACGTTAAAATATTTAAAATCCTCAAAATGAGATTAAATCTTGTTCAACATATTGTAAAATCAAAAATAGAATTGTCACTCCTTTGAATCATACTTGTCACTTTATGGAGATAAAAATGTTTTCATTTTCGACCCCCGTACTTATTTTATAATGTATCTGCAAATGTGTGCTTTGTGCTTTATGTCCAACCCCTCTACATGTTGGCTTGAAGCCAATATGAGTCACCGACTCTAGGAAACTCCACCGCTTAGTTCAGTTTCGTATTCTGAACTTGACTCGTCGTTTTTCAATTGCTTATATTACCCTAAGACTATATTCAGCTTCTTTTGACTCAAATTATTCTTTAAAAAGCCCAATTCATTTGTTTAATAAACTTTACAAACAATTCTAGTACACAAAGTGATCCTGTTTTTTATTCAAAGCCATGGCTCAAGGATTTTCTGGTAAACAATTTCAATACAAATTGATTTTGAAACAATTTTTTACAACCATAGTTTTTCATTTATTTCTCGATTTTTCAGTCTAATTTGTTTTATTTTATGATAAAGCACAAACTACTTGGTTTGCAGGCCAATTAATTTAATAAGTTGAAATCCAAATTTAGTTTGGAAACTAGTTCGGACCAAACTAAATTTGGATTTTGAATTATTAAATTAACTGACCCATAATCCAGGTAATTTAGATTTTCTTAGTGAAAGCAAATTTAATTTTAGATTTATTTACAGTATTTGTATTGTATTTGTTTTTTTTATTTTCTATTTTTTTGTGCTTATTGTAGTATTTTTTACATTCTTATTTATTAATTTATTTATGCTTGTTTTTAATATTTTTGTACTTTTATTTTTTATTTATTTTTATTTATTTTTTATTTTTTTGTGCTTATTGTAGCATATTTACATTCTTATTTATTAATTTATTTATGCTTGTTTTTAATATTTTTGTACTTTTATTTTTTATTTATTTTTATTTTTATACAATTTAGTTCTGGTTATTGTCTTTTTTTAATTTATTCAGTGTTTTTTTAGCTTTCAGCTTCAATTTTAAATTTTAATCTGTGATTTTAAACTTCTTCGGTAAATTGCCTTTGATGTTTGAATTTCTGTAACTAAATTTTTATTTAGATTAACATTATCTATTTTAAAATTTAATTCCCTGTTTTTAAACTTCGTCGTTCTTTGAGAATTTGTCGTCAACATTATGAATTGAAAAGTTACTTTTATGAAAATAGATATTGTGTAAAAATAGAATGAAAATAGGAAAAAAAGTGAACTTTGAGGGTTCTGAGAGAAAGATTCGTAATTAAAGACCCCGCGTCTTTTTATAGCGTTGGTTTCACGAATATTCTTATGAGTTTTTCGGCTAAAAAGCATTGGAGATTATAATTTGTTGTAAAGAGTTTTTATGGTGAATTTCAATAACTCCAGTCTTTGGTAATTAGTGTCGTAAAAGTGGTACTGTATCATATTGATTTTTTCCTACAACCCCCGTTCAAATATCATGCACGTACATCCCATAAACATAAGGAGTATTGATTCTTGACAGATGGTATACTACTTTAAATGAATGAATATTTAAAGCACGCGAGGAAGTTGTAAATTTGCGAAAAAACAACAATTTTCTCACGAGTTTATAAACCAAATTTTAAGATTTAAAACAAGCGAGTTCAGTTTTGGAAAAAAATCAGAAAAATGAAATGCGGAAGAAAAATATTGTTTTTTAAACTTTCGGGTGTTATTGATTTTCATTAAAGTAATTAATAATGTTTGGAGAGCATTTTTATCGAATTTGAAATAAATGAAAAGAATCAAGATCGATGTTGAAAGTAAATGAAAATAGTAGAACTAAATTAGAATAAGTAAATTTAAATGCATACGTAGATATAAATAATAACAATGTATAATTGCGATAAATAATTACAATGAATAATTGCAATGAATAATTACAATG
Organism: Ganaspis sp. Gsp50; assembly: GCA_011057455.1. Taxonomy (NCBI): domain Eukaryota; kingdom Metazoa; phylum Arthropoda; class Insecta; order Hymenoptera; family Figitidae; genus Ganaspis; species Ganaspis sp. Gsp50. The sequence goes on from WNHD01000017.1 coordinate 34,686, forward strand.
AATAATTGCAATAAATAATTACAATGAATAATTGCAATAAATAATTACAATGAATAATTGCAATAAATAATTACAATAAATAATATAAATAAATAATAACATGAAAGAAATATAATCAATGGCTAATTTAGAAACAAAAATAAAAAAATAGATAAAAATTTATATGGATTTAAATTAATTATGAAATAAAATGAAAATCAATTATTGAATTAATTTTTCAGGTTCGCATGATGGAGGAACGACTGGTAAAAGGTGAATATTGTCTGAGTGCATCGAGAGTTGGTTCTCCTCCTCATTCGTTGCCATCTACATCTGCCTCTCAGAGTGATACAATTGAAGACGTTCATTGTGCTTGTATATCGAAATTGGAAACGCAAGTGGAAGAACAGGTAGAATTTCTCTTTCACTGATGAATTATGATAGTTAATAATAAGAATAATAATAAGAACTAATTTTTATTCATCTTCTTACAGAGACAATTACGTTTGCAAGACGCACGACAAGTGGAAGCAAAAGCCGCCAGAATTAAAGAATGGGTCACCAACAAACTTCGTGAACTTGAACAACAAAATCAACATCTACGAGAACAGAACAATAAGTGCAATCAGCAATTAGAGTTATTACGGAATCATATCACCAACATTGGACTCAGACCGCCTGTAAGCATTTTAACGTTATATTTTATTATTTTAAGAAAACATTTCCGTCTCTACTACTAGCGAAATTTATTTAAAGTTACTTAAAGCTGCTTAAAGTTACTTAAAGTTATTAAAATGATGAATTTATCACTCGATGGTAATTATTATTTGGAGAAGTTATCAATCCGTTCGAGTCAAATAACGGAAGTTATTTAACTTAAAGTTAGTTAGAGTTACTTAACGCTTCTTAATGTTACTTAAAGTTTAAAGGTAAAAAGTAAGTTGTTACTTAAGTAAAGTTAAAGTAAAAGTTGAATAAAGTTAAAGTAAAAGTTAAGTAAAATTAAAATAAAAGTTGAATAAAGTTGAAGTAAAAGTTAAGTAAAGTTAAGTAAAGTTAAAGTCAAAGTTAAGTAAAGTTTAGTTAAAAAGAGTTTAACATAAAATTTGCTTTATATTTTATTTTTCACTAGTTACAATTAATTTAGTAGAATCATAACAAATTGTCCAAAGAAGGCACCAAAAAGAGGTCTCAAATTGTGGCAAAAGAGTCTAAATTCTTTAATTAGTTTGATATTATTTTTATAGATTTCTACAAGAGGTTCGTTGTCTCTTGAAGTGGATCCTATGCTACGCAGGCAGTCGGAAAATCTCGAAGAATCATCACAAACTGTGCCAGAAGATATTCAAAATGCAACTGAGTCACAAACTGGTATGAGACACAGAAGACATTTGTCAGCTTATGGGAATATTCCAGGAGTAATTAATAACAGCAATATGGATTCAAGGTAAAATTTCGAAAGAATTTATTCGAAATGAATAATTTTATGTATAATAAACTTTTGGAATTTATTAAACTATTTATTTTTCTATCAAACTATTTATTTTACTATTAAACTATTTATTTTTCTATCAAACTATTTCTTTTATTATTAAACTATTTATTTTACTATTAAACTATTTAATTTTCTACTAAACTATTTATTTTACTATCAAACTATTTATCTTACTATTAAACTATTTATTTTACTATTAAACTATTTATTTTACTATCAAACTATTTATTTTTCTATTAAACTATTTATTTTACTATTAAACTATTTATTTTACTATTGAAATATTTATTTTATTATTAAACTATTTAGTTTACTATTAAACTATTTAGTTTACTATTAAACTGTATAGTTTACTATTAAACTATTTATTTTACTATTAAACTATTTATTTTTCTATTAAACTATTTATTTTACTATTGAACTATTTAATTTTAATATTTAAAGAAGCGATTGTTTCATAGAAAATGTTTTTAAATTTCAGTTTACTATCCGAGGAGTTGGCAGCAGCGGTTGAAAATCTCGTAATGTTACCAAGTATGACTGGTGTTTCGGATACAAGCAGAAACAGTAATTCGGAAGCAATTCATGATTATGCTGAAATATACACTCCCAGTAGAGAAGGGATTAATTGGAATCAACCCACGAGTCAAGATCCACGGCCACCTACACCTCCGCTTCACAGGTTTCCAAGCTGGGAAGCTAAAATTTATCAGGTATTGAGAATAAAAGGTTTCTTCTACTAACTATTAAAATACTTCTCTTCTTCCTATGTCATTTATTTCCCTGCTGTGTATTTTATAAGTAATTAAAATTAAATTAATTAATTAATTTACAATTAAGAAAGAAACGAAGGAAAAAAGAAAGGAAGGAAAGAAGGAAGAAAGGAAGGAAAGAAGGAAGGAAGGAAGGAAAAAATAGAAAGTAAAAAGAGAAAAAAAGAAAAAAAGAAAGAAAGAAAGAAAAAAAGAGTAAAGAAGCTTTGTTATAAATTTGTCTCCCATATTCTAAATTAATTCTTTTAATAGATTGCTGATGGTGGATTAGGGATTGGTCCTCCAACCAATGAAGAATCTGTGCCATCAACAACTACAAACACAAATTCCTCGAAGTATTCTCAAACTATGGGTCATAATCTTGCGGCACACAATTCTCAAGGATATTGTGACATATCCGTACCAGTTTATGCGACAGTCAAAGGTTTTTATATACTTGTTATTATTTTACTAAAACTTATTGTTATAGCATTATACTAAACTTATTATTAGTCTTATACTTTTATTTTTAATATTCCATTTTTGCTTTGTTAAATTTCATTTTTAAATTATTTTTTTATATTCTTTAAAAATAATGTATCATTTTTGCTAATGTATCATTTTTATTAATGTATCATTTGTGTTAGTGTGTCATTTTTTTAATGTACCATTTTTGTTAATGTACCGTTTTTGTTAATGTACTCTTTTTATTAATGTACAATTTTTATTAATGTACCATTTTTGTTAATGTATCATTTTTGGTTTAATTGTACAGGTCGTGCGAGTCAAATCAGATCGATTCCGTTCGGAGATAGTTCTGATGATAGCTCGGATGGTGAAGATCATCCTAATCAGATAGAATCGAATACAAGGATAACAAATAGTTCGTCTGATAATACGGATTCATCTCTTGCAAGTAGTAGCAGCCCGTCAAAGAGTGTCAAAACGACGAGTAGTTTGAGTCCTGCGAAAAGAAGTTCTAACGGTTCTCCAAGCAAGAGTGTCAAGCGTGGTGAGTTGCGCTCTTGATATTTGTATTTTATTTTGTAAATTACTATTTAGGGCAAAAATTTGATAAATGTGAAATTTTAAAAAATTCAAATTATTGTATTCATCAGTTGTATAATTGAAAATCTTTTTTTTAAGATACGTCTTTAGAATCCGGTTTGTCCGAAGATTACGCAATTCCACCTGATGCTCTTAGTCTGACTTCTTTAGAATCCAGCATCCCTAATTTACTCATGCGAGTTTCCGGTGACAGTCCAAAGAGACAAGAATCATTAGAAAAAGCAGGACAATTGGCAAAACTTGGCGGAAAATTGAAAACCTGGCGAAAACGGTGGTTTGTGCTCAAAAATGGCGTTTTAACGTACTGGAAGAGTCAGAATGATATTAATCGGAAACCTCAAGGGCAAATTATTTTAGACGACGTTTGCAGGTTAGTAATTACTTTTTTTTAATTGTTTTTTGCTTCCTCATAGGAAAGCATGGTTTTTTGTTGGTAATACTATCAGGGGCTCAATTTTCGTGCAGGATTATTTTCAAATCGATATAACTTTTTAACGAAGGATCGGATTTTAAAACTTGTAAAAGGTTTTTTGTTCAGAATTTGAAAAAATACAAAATGTAATAAATTATATATAATTTATTAAAATTATATATTACATTTTGTATTTTTAAATTCTATTCTGCTATATTTCTCTAATTATTATATTTTTTGTTATATTTTGTAATTGTTATATTTTGTTAATTGTTACATTTCTTTAATTGTTATATTTCTTTAATTGTTATATTTATTTTTATCAGAATAAATAGAGCCGACGGTGCAGCGACTTTCGAAATTGCAACCGGAAAGAAAACGTATTATTTAACAGCAGATTGCATCGCGACTATGGAAGATTGGATACGAGTTTTACAAAATATTCAAAAACGGAACGCAACAAAACTTTTATTGAACGGAGAAGACAATAAACCTACAATTCAAGGATGGCTGACAAAAGTTAAAAATGGCCATGCCAAAAAGTGCTGGTGTGTCCTTATCGGCAAAATGTTTCTTTATTTCAAGTGTATGAATGATACGGTAAGATAAAAAAGAACTTTTGATAAAAAAAACTTAACTTATTTAACTTAACTTATTACTTTCTTCTTTGCTTCATCGTTTAATTGAATTATTTTCATTAAAAAAAATGTAATCATTCACAATCTTTTACAATCTTTTATAATCTTTTATAATAATTTACAATAATTTACAATCTCTTGCAATCATATAAATGATCGCAATAATTTAATTCAATAATTTAAATCTGCGATTTTCAGAATCCGATTGGCCAAATAAATATGCGAGATGCTCGAGTGGAAGAGGTTGAACATGTGTCGGACAGCGACAGCGAAGAAAGAGATTCGGAATGCCCTTATGAACGTACCATTGGAATATTTCCGACACATCAGTGCCCGACTTATTTGCTGATACCTCATAAGCAAGATAAAGACAATTGGCTTTATCACTTGACTGTTGTTTCTGGTGGTGGACCCAATGCAGGAACTCAATATGAACAACTAGTACAAAGACTAATGGAAACTGACGGAGATCCGAGCTGCGTTCTTTGGAGACATCCATTACTTTTGCATACAAAAGAGAACATCACTAGTCCTTTAACCAGCTTAAATTCCGAAAATCTGCAGACTGAAGCTATTAAATTATTCAAGGTATTTCATACAAATTTATCAGCAAGAGTGACTCTTGAGTATTTGAATAAATAATATCTTTATTGATTTCATGTAAAATTCTTATAATAACTGACTCCTTTCTTTGTATAATTATTCGATCGTATAATTTATTTTTTAAAAATAACTGACTTCATATTTTTGTATAATAACTATTCGATCGCATGATTTATTTTTTAAAAATAACCGACTTCATATTTTTGTATAATAACTATTCGATTGCATAATTTATTTTTTAAAAATAACTATTCTACTTCGTGAAAATGAGTGGTTAAAAAGAGAGAATAAGAAATATGGATGAAAACTAACTACTCTTTGCTTTATTTTTAAACAGGCTTGCCAATTATTTATGTCAGTAGCTGTTGAACAGGCTGGAATCGATTATCACGTGGTTCTTGCACAAAATGCTCTTCAGCAGTGTTTAGATCAGCCTGAACTTCAATCAGAATTCGTTTGTGCATTGGTAAAGCAGACAAGTCGTCATGTCCAGCAACGATTAGGCGTACAGGTAAAAAAGGCCGCAAGACTAGTGTCGCTGGGTACTGCGCGCGTTGTAAGTCCTGCTTATTGTTTAACACATTTAACACCTCTGTACCATTTTCATTTACTGATATTTGAAAAATATTTCTTTTCAAAAAAAAGAAAATGGTACATAGGATTACAGTCTGTCATGCAAAAAAGTAGTGAGTTTTGTCTAAATTGATTACAAGTTTGGAAATAATTATGATTATTTAGAAAAGCAAAATGTTTTAGTATTTGTGTGGTTTTTCGATTTTATCAAAGTGCTAACTTATTTTTTAGTGGCGATTTAAAGTGTAATTTGTACATTTAAGTAAGTGTAAGTTCTATATTTATATAATTTAAAAAGATATTTCATTTGTCACTTATTACTCTTTTTGAGAGTAATAAATTACTTTTCTTTTATTGATTAACTTTCTTCTTTTATTGATTTTAGTTTAAATTAGAATAGAATAAAAATAGTTTTTAATGCAGTTAAAGTGTTTCATGCTAGAGTGACTTTTTTCATTCATAATCGTGAATTATTTACTGTAGTTGATCGTTTAGACAATTTACTTCACGATTTTTAGATGCAGACTGAACTTGGTCAAGTATTACGCCATAAAATTATCTATGTTATTATTTTTATTGCACATACAACACCATAAGAGCTTTAAAATGTAGTATGTGGCGTTGTTCTCAGTAATGCAATTGATCTTAAATTAATGGAGAAAAATGTTTTTCTTTGAATATAAAATCGTCTAGAATGTAATTCAATTTTTTTTAGGAAAACAATGAGTACATAACACTAGATATTTTGCTTCCTCATAGGGAAGTATTGCTTATTTTGTTTTGTTAAATTAACATTTTTAATAATTGTTTGTTTCCGATCAATTAGTATAATTTTAATACGAATGTAAAATACAATAAAATTTAATTTAAATTCAAAGAAGGAAAAACATTCATATTTAAACTTAAATTTCATTTACAATTTCAATTAAAATTTTAATTACATTTCAAACAATAATTCCAATTACAATTTCAATTACATTTCAAACAATGATTTCAATTACAATTTCAATTACATTTCAAACAATGATTTCAATTACAATTTCAATTACATTTCAAACAATAATTTCAATTACAATTTCAATTACATTTCAAACAATAATTTCAATTAAAATTTCAATTACATTTCAAACAATAATTTCAATTACAATTTCAATTACATTTCAAACAATAATTTCAATTAAATTATTATTTTGTGAAAAGCTAATCAAGACGATCTTTATTTCAAAAGAAAAATCTTTTTCGAAACGTATTCATTTTGTTGATGTAAATTAATAAATGCGTAATATTAAATTGGTAGTTTTTAATCAATCTATTAATATCTTAGTATTTTAATAAACTAATACTTGATAAAGTTTTCACAAATATTAAAAATCCAAGCACAAACATTTAATTTTCATTTGCTGCTTTCCATGTGTTGTCTTTCTTTTACTCACTTGATGCTGCATGCAACTAATGTTGTAACATAATTTGATTAATTTTACTAGTCACACAAATACTAGTTTTATACTTATATATCTCAAATTTACCCCACTCTTGACGATATTCACGTGAACTGAACATATCTCGACAGAATCATATTTAATTAATCTATTCAAGAAGTTAATATAAATAAAAGAAAAAATTTTAATTAAAAAAAATAGCGTGAATAAAAAGCTTTTTAAATGTTTTGAAATTAGTATAGAATTGTCAAAATATGTTCTGTGAAACACACACCTGCAGAATGGTATGTTGGTGTACATGATAATTGCACACAGGAAACAACTCTTTAGACTCAATTTTTATTTCTTCCTTAAATTATTTTAGAAATATATTACGACACTATGTTTGAATGCAGCGTAGAGATCTAGTTTTACGAGTAGGGGATATAAGGGTATATTTTTGCTATTCAATCGCCAGCAGTGCATTAGTCGATATGTAAATGTAAATGCTTTTTAGTAAATAAAAGTAATTTCATGTAGATTGATCAACACTCAAACAGATCATCTTAGAAAAATCATTTTAACGCAAGTTTTCTTGAGTTTTCTTGATAAGGTGATTCCAAAGTTATCCATTATTGGAGTAAATTGATAATAAATAAAAAAATAATGGAGAAAAGCAGAATAGAAAATAGAAAATGGTAAAATAGAAAATAGTAAAATAGAAAATAGTAAAATAGAAAATAGTAAAATAGAAAATAGTAAAATAGTAAAATAGAAAATAGAAAAGAAAAAGAATAGAAAAGAGATCCGAAAAACACAACATGAAATAATAGAACATGATTTAAATTATAAATATACGAAAACTTTGGATCCGAAATTCATTAAATGAGAGTAACAATGATTTGTGTAAATTGAAAAGAAAACTTGTGCCTTGGTAAAATGATTTAATGTCTAGAGTTTTAATCTACGGAAAACCACTTTATTTTTACAAATAAACATTTTATGTCGGCCAGTGTCATTGCATTTTTTCCATTCGCTTTTAAATCGCATTCATTTTTCGCATATTTCCAAAATGCATTGAATATTTTTTTTTGCAATTATTAAGTAAGATCTCGCGGTTGATTAATTTTTAGTAATAAATTAAATGCTATACGTGTTATACGTATGTATAACAAATATGGCTGATTCTTCATATAACTAAACTTTAATCCATTAAATTGACAAAATTAAAAAACGTACATATTTACGTCCATATTTTAAAAGAAACTTAATGATTCCACTTGCTCTTGATTGACGCATTTTTTACATTCACTTAACTTTTCTTTCTGTACATTTTTATAAATAGAGACGTAAATGATTTTTCAAATTGACTTGAAATTGTTTTTAAAATTTTAAAAAGTTTGTATTAAAAATTGGTTTTGAAATAATATTGAATGTACTTAATAATACTTAATACTTACTTATCGCTTTGAATTAGTAAATTTCGCTTAATCATTTTTAGAGTTACAAAATATGAATAATTATTCACATCACTAGTTTTATTGATTCATATTTTTAGTTTAAAGGATCATTTTATTTCAATAACTTTACTTCTTTAGGTTTAAAATTTTGAAATATTTATTAAAAATCATAAAAAATAACTTCAGATCTCTAGTGAAAGACTATTTTAATATTCAGTATTTTTTAAAATATTTTTTATATTTAATTTTGTTTTATGTTTAGTTTTGTTTTATGTTTAATTTTTTTACATTTATATTTTTTTAATTTTATAACTCAATAATTTTTATTTTTCATTGATTTTGGAAAGTAAACTTTCTAAGTCAATACACTTTTCTTTATTTTCTTCTTTTTAAGAGTGCTTAATTGCAAAATTTATTATTTTGTATTTCTTTAATACTTAAATAAAAGTTACAAAGAAATATAATTTCTTGAATATGAAGAGTCACCTATATGACGCACCATATATTATCTAAAATTGGATAAAAAGTGGTTCACAAATTATATAAGTACAGATTTACAATTATTTGCAATCATTTGCAATGTTCTTAGATTCTCTTCTTAAATCTTAAATAAATAAAACATAACTTTCGTTGCTTTGCATATTTTCTTAGCATAACTATTAATCTATTTTTTACTAAGCAAATTTCAAAGAGGAAATTATTAATTCATCGTATTAAATATTTTGATCTAAAAACTTTAACGAGTTCGTACTAAAAAATACTTTTTAAAAATCTTGTGCACAAGTCAAAGAACAAAAATGTGTGCATTTATTTATATTTCTTGTTTATTTTAAAACAATTTGTTGGATTGATTTAATAAAGATAATGAAATGATAATGAAAATAAAATGAAATGAAAATAGAATGAAATGAAAATAAAATGAATTGTAAATAAAATTAAATTAAATGAAACTAAGAACAAGACTAAGAAGAAAATGAAATAAAAATAAAATGAAATGAAAATAAAATGAAATGAAAATAAAATGAAATGAAAATAAAATGAAATGAAAATAAAATGAAAATAAAATGAAAATAAAATAAAATGAAATGAAAATAATTTGTTGAATAAGCGTAAATAAAAATTTGTTAGATGAAAAAATAATTTAAAAAAAGTTATGATAATTAAAAATCTAATTTATCTGATTATTTGTGAACTCACTTGAATATATGTGTGCGTGTGTGTATAAAAAAATCATGTATGGTCGAAAAAATGGCCATAGTAGTATGCCAGCATACCATTACAGCAACTCCTTCTATGCGCCACGCAATCTCTCTTCACCTGCGATACGCAAAACCCCGCATCAAACGGCGGTGGTGAAAATGCGGACGTACAGTCGACGGCTTCCACTTCTCACAGTCCTACGCTCACACAGGGACATTCAACTTCGTCTATTGCTGAATGTAAAACCAATCCTGCCCAATACGTACTAGTCCAAGGATGGCAACTATTGGCACTTGCAGTTTCACTATTTCTGCCCAGAAATAATCGTCTTCTATGGTACCTGAAACTACACCTTCAAAGAAATGCAGATTCCAAGTGAGTTCTTTTCAAAATTCAAACAGAACAAGAATTTGTCAATTATTAAAAATTTGTCAATTTCTCAATCTATTTTTTGCCTAGGCGTTAAATATTTTTAACAATAGGTTTTAATAAATATAAGATGTCAATTTGTTTTTTCATATAATAATTAAATTTTGGTAGGATGGTGATAAAATTTTTCATGAGTCAAATATTTTTGTCATGTGGTTTTTATTAAAACATCGAAAAATTCTTTTTCCGTGTAAACTTAAAATAAAAGCCACATATAAACCACTATAAAAACCACATGACAGAAATATTTGACTCGTGAAAAATTTTATCACCATCTTACCAAAATAGATTTTAATGTTCGTAATTATGAGAAATTTAACAAGTTTTTAATTATAAAAAATTAAATTAAAATAAAAAATAAAATTATAAAAAATGTAAGAAGGTTTTTATATTCATAATTATAAGAAATTTAACAAGTTTTTAATATTCGTAATTATAAAAAATGTAACAAGTTTTTAAAATTCGTAATAAAAATAAATATAACAAAGTATTAATTTAAAATGATGTAAGAAATATATCGATTTTTGTTTAGTATTTGAATCATCTCATTAATTGTTGTTTCTTAATTTCTAGAACTGAATGTGGTAAATATGCTGCGTATTGCGAGAGAGCTTTGGAGAGAACTCTACAGAATGGTGGAAGAGAGGTGAAACCTTCGAGAATGGAAGTTTTGTCAATTTTGCTAAAAAATCCTTATCATCATTCTTTGCCTCACGCGATACCTGTGCACTTTTTGAATGGAACTTATCAGGTCGTGAGCTTCGACGGAAGTACGACAATCGAAGAATTTCTCTCCACTCTCAACCAGGAAATTGGCTGTCGAGATGCTCATCAATCTGGTTTCACGTTATTCAGCGATGACCCCATTGAAAAAGATCTCGAGCATTTTATTGATCTTCAATCTAAAGTAATTTCTCTTTCCTTTCTTCAATTTTTTCTTTGCAGTAAATTTGACTGTCCTAAATTATTTCCTTTTCAACAATAGTATTAATAATCATTATTTCTATTTCAACAATATTCTGTTACTAATTATTAATCTGTTACAATTTCAACATTTTGGTACTAATCATTAATGTGTTAGAATTTCAAAATTTTGTTACTAATCATTATTTCAACATTATGTTACTAATTATTTCAATTTCAACAATATTCTAAGAATATTGTTGAAATTGAAATAATTGGGTGGCCACTTGACCGGGAAACCGGGAGAAACCGGGAAATTATCGGGAATCGAAAAACAGGCCGGGAAATGACCGGGAATTAAAAAACAAACCGGGAAATAACCAAGAAATTCGTTACTAAATCGGGAATTTCTTCGCAAACATAAAATCATACAAAAAAAAATTAATGTAAATTATTTTGGAAAATTAAAAACAGTGTTTTAATTTAAAAATTTGTGACCGGGAAACATAAAAATTTGACCGGGAAAAACCGGGAAATGGCCGGGAATTCAATTTTATAAAAAAAGTGGCCACCCTGTTCTGTAATTTGATTCACTGTTGAATTGTTTCTACTAATGACAATATTCTTTTATTCGTTTTTTATTCGTTTGTGATTAATAGCAATATATTTCCAGCTGTGTGATATAATTTCCAAATGGGAAACGGCATTAAGAGAAAAAGGATCTGGGAAGTTTGAAAATACGAGAGTTATACAGTTGACGTATAAATCAAGGTGCTATTGGCGACACGCAGCTAAAATGGAAACAGATCGAGAGAGACTTTTGTTATGTTATCAAGTAAATCTGCAAGTTGTTCAAGGGAAATTCCCTCTGAATCGTGAATTGGCGTTTGAACTGGCAGCATTAATGGCTCAAGTATTTATTTCCTTGATATTTGAGTTTGATTATTAAAACGAGATTAATTTCAGTTCATTAATGTTCATTTTAATATTTGTAGATTGATTTTGGCGAATACAATACAGACAAGGTGCGAGGAAGTGGACAAGGAAGTGGTAATCATCTAGTATTGCAAGCATTGGATAAATTTTACCCCCTTAGGTATCGGTCTAATATAACTGCTGATCAACTCAGGTAAATTTTATATTTCTGTTCTATTTTAGTACATATAATTATAATTTAAAATTATGATTTTCTCAATTTTTATTAGTACTAATTTTGAAACGGTTTTCTGTTTTATTTTATTTAGTTTATATAATTATAATTTATAATTATAATTTTCCCAGTTTTTATTAGTAATAATTTTGAAACAGTTTGTATAAATAAACTGTTTTTAAATTAATATTTCGTCCATTTCTCAATAACTTTGGAATATCTTTTGTTCAGGGAAATACAATTATTGAGTATTTTTGCTTTTTTTTATTGAACAGCAATTTATTTATTTACAGTAATTCATTTACAGAAATTTATTTACAGTAATTCATTTACAGTAATTTATTTACAGTAATTCATTTACAGTAATTCATTTACAGTAATTTATTTACAGTAATTTATTTACAGTAATTTATTTACAACAGTAAACGTTATATTTACTTTCAGAGAATTACAAGAGAAGTTACAAGAAAAGTGGATCTCTCTCAGAGGACGCAGTACTTTAGATTGTGTTCGTATATACCTAACATGTACAAGAAAATGGCCTTTCTTTGGTGCAACTTTATACCAAGCGAAGGTAAATTGTAAAAAGATGTTAGAAAAGTTTAAATTCTAATGTTAACTCTTAGGAGACCATTGTCATTCTGAGGATTATATATTTTACTGAGGATGATTCTAAGAACGACATTTTGAATTTATTTAAAGTTTTATTTTTCAAATCTAATAATTTGCAAAAATGTTTTTGAAAACAAAAATGTGATGTATTTTAAACAGCGTAATTAAAATTTTTTAAAATTGATTTTTTTACATTTTTAACAATGAAATGTGTTTCAGTTGAAACAAAGTGATTCAACTGCGATATGGATTGCTGTTTCTGAAGATAGTGTGACATTATTAGAAATGCAAACAATGGCCGTAAGATGTCGTTATAATTATTCAAATATAATTACTTTTGGAGGATGCTTAGATGACTTTATGTTAGTGGCGTGTCCAGATGAAGGTGCTGCAGAGCAAAAGCTTTTGTTTATACTCAGCAAACCTAAGGTAAATTGAGTTATTACGAATTAGAAACAAGAATGAATAGAATCCTTTTCTATTCATTCAATTAATTATTATAGAATAATAATGTATTATATTATATTATTATTATTATACAGTTATTTGATGGATAGGTGGATTAAGAAATGAAAACACGTTCCTCATAGCTTATTTGATTTATTAAAAATCAAATATCGATATACTCAAAACTGTAATTTTTGGTTTAATAGAAAATTAGAATTGAAAAAATTCAAAATTGAAATTCAAAATTGTGATTCTAGCACTTATTTATTTACTTATTCAAACTGACATCGTTTAATAATGAATTTGTTTTTCATAAAGATTTTAGAAATAACGCTTTTGATTGCTGATTATATGAATGCCTTGGGTCATACATTGCCTGGAACACCACAAATGAATACATTAACGAGAAATGGTTCTCATAGATCTCTTAAGTCTACTGTAAAACTCCAGACTGGTAAGTTTATTTTTAAATATTAATTTAAATTTATTTCTAAAGGAATTAAGAATAATTTATTTAGTTTAGATGTTCATTTTGTTGGTCATTTATTTATTTTTTAAAGAACTAAATTTAATTTTAAAGAATTAAATTTAATTTTAGAGAATTAAATTTAATTTTAAATAATTAAATTTAATTAATTTTAAAAAATTAAAAGTAAATTAATAACTTTCTTTTAATAATATTAGGTTCAAGCTGTCTTCCAACTCAACCTGATATTCTGAAGTCAACCCCAGACCAACAAAGACATTAATAAGTTATTTAAAGTATCTTGATAGTACCTCGGAAGTTTATAATAATATTGTAAACATTCTGGTTATATAAAAGCTTTAAACTACATCATAGGCTTCAATTCAAATTGAAGTTAGGACTGAATGAAGCTAAGTAAAATTAAATATGATGTGAATGTATTATGAACTTGTGCTGTATGTTTAAACTTATTCTTGACTTCTGTATTTCAATAGACTGTAAAGAAATGTTTTTGCAAATCAACGAGTAATACGTTGAATTCATATTAGATTTATGAGTAAGTAATGAAGAATTTTAAATAGACGTTTTTTAAAAACATTTTTATCTTGTAAGAAATGCTCCTATACAGCATTGTATATACACGTTTTTAGTTTTAATAACGTTGTTTTAATAACGTTTTTTTTAATAACGGTTATAAATTTTTCAATCGGTAGTATTACTAATCGGTTATGAAAAATTGTTTCTTGTGATTTATACAGAAGGATGTTTGTTTGATTTATTGTTTTCTTCGACATACTATTTTTTTTTGCTCTCAACGAAATTTGTTTCCATTCATGGAGAAAAAATATTAAGTTTGTTTAATTATGAGATTCAATTTCAAAAAAGGCAGCTATTTGCTAGATTCATAATATTTATTGATTTATTTTTATAAGAATGAATAAAATGTTTAGATTATTTTAAAAAAAGAATCTTTACTTTTTAAAAACTATTTTAAAATCCATCATTACTTTTGCGTCGATCCAATAACTGGCAGCAAAAACAAAGACGTGTGTAAGATATTTCTAAAATTACCCCCAACACTGCCGAATAATCAGTGACTAAATATCGTCCACAGAAGGAAATCGTTAGTTGTTTTGCTATTGTATTTATAGAATGCGACAAATTAATATGATGAACCTATTTATAAGTTGTAAGTTAGTGATTTATCCCCAAAAATGGGATATTTGTTTAGAAGATACCTCAGCGCCATTTTTCTTCAACAATATTTGATGATAATGTCTGAGTGATACCAGAATGCGTTTATATATGTATACTATTCAGATGAATTATTTTTCAGAAAAGCGACATTTCTGGTAGTATTTTGTTTTTTTTCAAACTTGAATTTAATTTGGTCATGTTATATTTGTAACCGAATATTTTATAAATATATAAAAAGGCGCTAGAGTATAAAATTATCATAGAGCGCATGAACAAGTTTAAAATTTATCACAAAAGAAACTGTATTTGACTGTATGTTACAGTGAAAAAACAATGTGTTGAAATAAACCAAACCAGAATAACAAATCTTTCATTTTATCTGTAGAACTGTTGAAATTGTGAATAGTTCGATTTCCATTTGATTAACAAATTAAACGAATGAAATTTAATTGACAAATTAAACAAATGAAATTTAATTAAATTAAAATTTAATTTGATCACTACTGAAGGATAATTTCATATTAATTCATTTTCACATTAATTAATTTATTATTACAAACTATTTATTTAAAAATTCAGTGTTTTTATACAATTATCAGTCAACCTCTTCTGGTCTTACGGGATGAGTTAGTGGTATCACAGATTTCTTTTTCGTATCTTTAGACAGTGCTTTTCTCATATCTGTAAAATGAATATTCATTTGAGATTATTTTTTTTCAGTTATCAAATTTATAAAGAGAATAAATAGGAAAAGTTTTCAAAAAGATTAAGAGTATTTTTTTACTATTTGGAGACTGATATGGAAAACTAACCATAAGCGTCTTCGTCAGGATCTCCACTATAATATTCTAAAACTGTTCTGTAAACTATGTAACCCAAATGTTGATACATTTTGATTGCGACTGTGTTGCTTACTCGCACAAAAAGATCCACAAAGTATGCAGATTTTCTAAATGAAACACATTAATTAGTTCATTATTATGATTTTCATCTTTTTATACTTACTTTTCCGACACTTCTTCTAAAAATTTCATTAAAGTAGCTGCCAGACCTAATCTTCTATGATCAGGTGAAACTGTAAGTGCTGTTACATGTCCATGCCAATTTTCTCCATGACCTTCTGCTTTTCCCATTACTGTAAACGTTTCAGTTTGTTATTAAAAAAAAAAGAAATATAAGAATGAAATAAATTTCATTCAGAAATGAAATTAAAAATAATATACAATTTTCATAAATTGTTTTCATTCGCTGAATCAAAAAAGATCGAATAACAAATTTGAAAATTGTCTCTTAATAATAATACATGAAAATTAATTTTTTAAACATTCGTAACAAACAAAAACTTATATTTTTTGAAAATTGGTAAAAGTTTATTTTATTTATCATACTGTAGCCCATTATTTCACCACTTGGTGACTCAGCAACTTGAAAATACTCTGGCCAATGTGCTAAATATTGCATGTAAAAGGACAATCCGTACTATTTTTATTTATTAAGGAATATATATTATTTGCAATTTAAATTAATAATATAAATTGTTAAAGATTACGTTCCTGTTTACAAAAATACATAGAAGTTTAAATTGAATTTTGATATAAAGGATACAGTTTCTGTGAGCACATCCAAATTCCTGTAAAATAAATTTAACATTCATTTATTTTGCTATAAATCGTCGATTATTGTTATCAATTAAATTTATAATAATTATATAAGTTTTAATTTATAATTTATTTAAAAAATGAAGTGATAAAACAATGCGCAACAAAATAATTACTACCTAAAATAAAGTAGTTTTCTTAATAATAAATAAGTGCAATAACTTAAACATATTAAGTATAAAAAATAAAATAAGACTCTATATATTTTTATTGACAAAAGTTAATTTAAACTTATTGTTTATTGTTACTCTTAACCTAAAATACCAATTTTATACTTACACGTTATTAAATCGAAACAAATCATCGCATGTAAAAGGTCTAAGAATTGACATTTTGAAAATTACTTTTTAGTGTTTATTTTCTTCAATTTAATTTATGAAAGTCCCTTAAAACAGAATTACTTTTTGTAAATTTATATTTTTGTTTTTCTATACTTATGAATTAATATAATCAGGGTTGGGATTACAATTTAAATAGCGTAACAATTGTTATCTAACGTAAAACGTAACAATTATTTTCCTTCTTGGTGAAAATGTTACAAAAAAGGATTTATTTGGTTTTTCCCATATAATTATTGAAACATTTTAACATCAATTATATAGATTACAAAAGAAAATACATAGGTTTAAGTTGTTAATTAATAATCAATAAAAGCGCAATAATTGATCCATGTGAAAGTACCTTAAAATTCGACGTATTAACGTATATGAGTTTACACAACTAACGTACAGTAACGTACACAATGTAAATTTAAAAATATAAATATAAGCGACGTGCCAGCCCTGAAACACACATGATCCACATAATCAATACATGATCTTCTTATTAAAAATACATGTAAGTTGAAATGGTTTAAGATAATTGCATCGTTTTTTAAGAAAAATAATAAAATAAATTTATAAACTGATAAATAAACGTAATATTTCTCATTTCTTTATGCAGTATACGCAAGTTAGCCAGGTTATGTTTTACATGTGCGCATTGCCATCTTATTTTGCTTTTATTTAATTTATGTTTTCATTTAAAAAATGGTTCAAATGTGACTTAAATATTTCTTAAATGTTTACAAGACTTTGTCAATGTATTTTACCAAAATTCAAGAATTGAAACAATAATATAATCTTCTGGATATCTTTTGTTTATGATCATGTTTTGTTGACTGAAATTTGTCATATTAACTTATATTAATCTATTAAAATCACGTTAATTCACATTAATTACTACTTAAAAAAGTAAACAAAAAAAGTAAACAATAATTAGGCATGCATAATAATAGCAACAACATAATAATGCAACAATAATTAGTTTATTTACTACTGTAATACATATTTTGAATTTTAAGCATTAATACAATTTTTAACTGATGTTTTAAATCGATTCCATGTGTTTTAATAAAAATTTAATAAACATAAATAAATGCAAATAATATATAATAGAATAAATAACAATGACAACGCAGTAGTATAAAATTGTTTGTTTTTCAGAAATCCCTTTTTTCGAATCCTAAAGTTCTGTCATCACATCCAAAAATGAGTATTTTCACACAGTGGTTAAATCCACTAATTGGAGTTCTTACTTGGGAGGAGAAACACGCAGACTATGATTATCACCAGGAAATTGCAAGATCAGCATTTGCAGATATGTTACATGATGAAGAAAGAGTCAGTATATTTTATTATAAAATTTCTGTTTTAATGTCTTAGCGTTAAAATCTTATTTATTGAGAATTCTACTTTTCCTTAGTAATATAACCATGGTTGTAATGAAGAATTACAATGAATTAATGATCTATAAAATATAACTTAAAATAAACTTCTAGAATAAAAAGTACTTCGCTGCTCTAAAGGCTGCTATTGATAAAAAACATGAAAATGGTGAAGAAGCAAATGTATTGGATATTGGAACCGGGACTGGTTTATTGTCAATGATGGCTGCAAAGTGCGGTGCCGATTCTGTTATCGCCTGCGAAGTAAGTTTTCCTATTTTCTTAATTACATTCTCATCAATAACTTGGTTAAAAAAATTCTATTCAGAAGTTTATTCAATTTAAAATTTGCATTTCATAAAAGATTTAATTATCAAATAAATTTGATTGAATAAAAGATTTAATTAATCAAATAAATTTGATTGAATAAAAGATTTAATTAATCAAATAAATTTGATTGAATAAAAGATTCTAAAACTTCTAGCTTAAGTTAGTTTTAAATTATTATTATTAATTTTATTATCGCTACAGACTTTCAAACCAATGGCGAAATGTGCAGAGAAAATAATTAAAGCGAATGGTTTTCATGATGTAATAAAATTAATACATAAACCATCGACGTCTTTAATTGTTGGAGAAAATGGCGATCTTTCAAAACGTGCAAATATCTTAGTCGCTGAAGTTTTTGACACAGAACTAATTGGAGAAGGTGCACTTTCAACATTTCATCATGCCAGTCAAGTTTTATTAGAAGTATGTCAAGCTAATCTAGTAGCATTAGTAACAACTAAATTATCATAGAATTAAAACTAAATAATGATTTTAAGCAAAATAATTTAAAAAAGAAAACAAATCAGAGATCAAAGACAGTATTTGATCCCTCATTTGTTTTCTTTAAAAATTCTTTCTCATTCAATCTATCAAAATTTTGATGTGCTTAACTCATCTCCATTTTTAATTTATATATACTTATGTATTATAATATATATTATATAATATAATAATATATTATAATATACTTATATTCTATTCGAAAGAAAGAAACGTTTATTTGAAAGGAAAAAAAGAATCTCTGGAATTATTAAATGTTCCTTGAATATGTTTTGAATATTAAATGTTTCTTGACTATTTTAAAAATAAAATTTTAATAATATTGATATGTGACCGTCCACGACAAAAGGGGGCTTAGCTACTCAGTAGCTAAGCCCCCTTTTGTCATGGACGGTCACATATTTTAAAAATATAACCCTTTTCAAAAATATAAAATTACTCGATATTCCATAAAGTTAGCTGCTTTTTGAAATATAGAATAATTTAATGCATTGAAACTGGTTAGTTTTAGTTTCATGTTAATAAAAAAGTATGCTTTTTGTAGCGATTTTCTAATTTCTCAGGAAAACAGTATAGTTATACCATCGAAAGGCACAGTATACGTGCAAGTGATTGAAAGTGCGCAAGTAAAAGCGTGGAATAAATTAAACACCATTCGTCATAACAACGGAACTGTCTTGTTTGAAACAAATTCTTGTATGGACACTTGTGGCGGAACAGTTTCTGTACAAGATTTACAACTGAGTCGTGTGCAACAGGACAGTTTTAAGCCCCTACTACCACCTCAGAAAATCTTCCAGTCAGTAACTTGAATGTGTATTTTTTACCACTAATTTATTATTATTTATTTTAACTATTATTAAACTTAAAAACTTTACCGTTTTTATGTAAAGAGTTGTATTTTCAGCTTCGATTGGTCTGCGAAGATACCTTTTGAATTTGATGAAAAAGTCTCGATACGAGTAAAACCGATTGCAACAGGCACAGCACATGCTGTTTTTATGTGGTGGGACATACAGATGGACACGGAAGGAGAGGTACATTTTTTTGTATTAAAAATAAAATTCATTAGAAACTAATGTAGTTGTAAAAAATTTCAAATTTAAATTATTACAAATTAGAATTATTACAAACTAGAATTATTACAAATTAGAATTATTACAAACTAGAATTATTACAAATCAGAATGATTACAAACTAGAATTATTACAAATTAGAATTATTACGAATTAAAATGATTACAAATTAAAAGGATCACCAATTAAAATGAGTTCATTGGATTTTTTTCAGTAGTTGTCGATTTTCTTTAAAAGTATTGAAACTACATTTTAAAAAATTCAAATGTCTAGAAAAATAGTTTGCTTTTTTGAATACTTGTTGTTTTAGATACATTTTTACATTCTCATCAATAATGAGAAGGTATAGGATTTTTAAGCACTTTTTCAAGTACTAATTTTTTGTATTACTTATTTTTTGAAGCTTATTTATGAAAAATGTTTCTAGAGAATTTAATTTACTTATGAAAAATGTTTCTAGAGTAATTTATTTATGAAAAGTGTTTCTAGAGTATTTAATTTATTTATGAAAAATGTTTCTAGAGTATTTAATTTACTTATGAAAAATGTTTCTAGAGTATTTAATTTATTTAGAAAAAACTAGAAACTGTTGATTGATTTATTTAAAATTATTGTTTTATCACGTAGATTATGCTTAGTTGCGCACCAGTCTGGGAGCATCCAGAATTAAAAAAGTATAATGTATTAAATGAATTGGATCAAGATCGATTAACGCAGATGATACCTTGGCGAGATCATTGGATGCAGGCTATTTATCATCTACCAAAAGAAACTTTAATCAAAGTGGACAATGAAGTCACTCTTATAGGATGTCATGACGAATATTCTTTCTGGTTCAATTTAAAAAGCGATAAAATGTAATTTTTAAACTTTGAATGTTACATTATTAACTATATAGAATAATGTTTTCAAAAAAGAAAAAAGCAAAACACAAATCAATTATTAATTATATACAATGTTTTCAAAAAGAAAAAAGCAAAACACAAATCAATTATTAATTATATAAAATAATGTTTTCAAAAAAGAAAAAAGCAAAACACAAATCAATTATTAATTATATAGAATATTGTTTTCAAAAAAGAAAAAAGCAAAACAAAAAGAAACGAAAAAAAACAAGAAAAGCAAAAAGAAAACTAATTTTTCATTACATTATAGGTTAAATCCAATGGATTATGAAATTCCTGCATGCAGCTGTTACCTTCATTTGGCTTACTCCAGAAACCGAATAAGTCAACTAAACGACACTTGCAGAAACAATAAATACATACAAGTATTAGAGAAGAAAATTAATCCTAATTCGACTTG
The DNA here is from genome assembly GCA_011057455.1 of Ganaspis sp. Gsp50. Taxonomy (NCBI): domain Eukaryota; kingdom Metazoa; phylum Arthropoda; class Insecta; order Hymenoptera; family Figitidae; genus Ganaspis; species Ganaspis sp. Gsp50. The sequence goes on from WNHD01000017.1 coordinate 56,063, forward strand.
TTTATGCATCTCTGAAGGTTCTCTGTTTGGAATAATCGCCGCCAAACTTGGTGCAAAAGAAGTAATAATTTTTGAACCCACTGCAATATCAAGAAAAGCAATGGAAATATTTGTGGCTGCGAACAACTTATCCGATAAAGTGGAAATAATTAATTCCTTGGTTGATTTCCCTCCAGATAAAAAGGTGGATTTTATCTTTGCGGAACCGTACTTTCTGACTTCTATCGTGCCTTGGGATAATCTACGATTTTGGTATCTTGTTTCAAAATATTTCCCCGATGTTCCGAAATTTCCAGTACGTGCCACCATACGAGCTGTTCCTATGGAATTTATAGATTTGCAAAAAATTCGAAAACCAGTTGGCAATTGTGAAGGCTTTGATTTATCCATTTTTGACGAATTAGTTCAGGTATTCTTTTATTTCAAAGAAGTTGAATGAATTTAACGATCATTTCAAAGTTGGTTTTTAAATAGTGGTTGCGAAAGATACGATTATATTGCACATTTTTTAGGACTCTAGTGAAAAAAGTGATTCACCAATTGAAGCGCAACCCTTGTGGGAATATTTTGGATTAGCCCTTGGTTCAGCATTTGATATAGTTAGTTTTGATTTATCTGAAAACGTGTACGAAAAAAGTCCTATTTCGTTTACGAAAAGCTTGCCCTTTGAAGCGTGAGTATTATTTTAAAGTAAAAAGAAATTTACAATTCAGTACATCACTTTTAATAATTGAATCTTTTAGAGCTGGATTATGTAACGGAGTAGCGATATGGATTGACTGGAAGTTGGATGATGATGTAATAGTTTCTTCAGGACCACAGGAGACTATAAATCCAGGTGCTCCAGTAATTTGGGATCCAGATACAAAACAAGGTGTGCATTTATTTAAACAAATTGAATATATCACACCCAAGGATCAGCTCTGTTGGTCTTTTGAATTCAAACCAAAAGAAGGACTCATGAAGTTTGAATTTGATGTAAAAAGTGTCTAATAGTTTTAAAATGCTTAGTAAATGAAAGTATTGACTGTCTTGACATTTTTTAATTAAGTAATTACTATAATTAATCTATTATTTTGTACATTATTTGTAATATACTTTTCTTACTGAATGATATTTTAACGGAATGACTTTTTTGTTTCAAACTTAAATAAAAAGATGTTTTTAAAGAAATCTTTTTTAAATAATTCACATGTTTTTTTGTCAATATACCATATTTGTTGATAATAAAAGCCTCTTGATTGATTGGGTTTTTGATCGATTGGGAAATAGTACACTTCAAATATGTAAATGCATAAACTTTGGTTATTTATTTGTAAAACTTAATGAGTTTCTAATTTTACACTGGAATTCATACATGCCTTTAAGTTCATGGAATAGTTACTGACGCTTACACAAATTATGATACTTTACAATTTTTCATTCACAAACAAAATCATTATTTTATTATTAACTAAGCTTATGATTCCAATTTTGCCAAAATATCCGTTTCACGGAAAAGATGGAATTCTTTTTCTTCTTCAAGTGTAACTTTTGTGCCACCATATTCAGGTAGTAAAACGGTATCTCCAACTTTGATGCTTAATGGAACATGTTCTCCTTTCTGAAAACAAACAATGGTTTTTAAACGATTAAAAATTGCTTGAATTAAAATTAAAAATGTAAATAACAATTGCAAAATGTAAATTACAATTGTAAAATTATACTACTATTTTTAATTACATCGGAAATAATATATTATTAATTGAAAATATTTACCTCATTTCGGGATCCAGGACCCACGGCAATAACTCTACCCCTCAAAACTTTTGCTTGTGCTTTTTCTGGAAGTACAATTCCACCTTTTGTTTTCGTGATTGCTTCAGCTTTTTGAATTAAAACTCTGTCAAACAGAGGGATCAATCTTTTCGCAGCAGCTAAACCAGCAGAAGCCTAGAAAGAAACGAAACAAATTTGATTTGATCGTCGCTCGTAAAAAATTGATTGTATTTTGAAATTCGTGAAAAATTGATTTACTGAAATAATGTTACTAGCAGCTCTTGAAAAATAATTGTTGAAAATTGTATCAAAACGGTTTCATTGTCCTTTATGTACTACCCTATAGATTATTGTACTTTGTACTTTACCAAGTCATGGGTACATGACATAGGTACATTTTACTGTTTCCTTATTTTTTAGTTTCTATAATTGTAAACTAGTAAACAAAAAAAATAATTAAAACTAAAGTCGCGTTCAATTTATTTATAGATTTTTAAAGTGATGAATAAGTAAATAAAGTGGCTATGTTCAATTGAAACCACGTTTCTAATGATGAGCTTCTAATGACGATCATTAAAAAACTAAGATAAATGTAAAATCGTTTAAACAAATTTTAAAAGAAATTCTTGAAATTTATTTGCTGATTACTGCAAAACAAATTTTGAATGTCGACAATTTACTCTATTTGGATAATTAAGAACATTCTTTCAGAATCTCTTCAGATTATTCTAGAATACACCATTCCAGTAAAAAAGACGCAAGTTCTTACATTGATTACAACAGAAAAGGAAAGTTTAAATTAATTCCTCACGAGAGAAAATTTGTTTAGAAATACATTTTAATACACAATGTTAAAATATATAAAAGAGAAATTAACATTAATGAATTATTTAAGAAATAAGTATTTTGGTGTGATATAGCACGTTGTGTAAAAAATGAACAAACGAGAAACTGAAAAAAAATTGATGAAACTTGAAATTTGTCACAATATTAAAAGCTTATTTATAAAGTTAAACCTTTTCTAAATAGAAATAATTTATTACCGGTAATTTTTACTTACCATTTTGACACGAATTGAAATATATTCAATGCAGAAACTTAATTTTTACAACCTAATGTTGAGCACGTTGTATAACCAGAAAAAAATCACAGGCTCACTTTCAGGGTTGGGAAAATACGTCTGTCAATTACGCCGTTTTTACGTAAGTGTTGCTGCACTGTATGTAAAGTGCGTAAACATTTCACTTGAAAGAGAGAGACAATTCTAATTTATGTAGTAAAAATAATACGCGATTATTAATTACTTTTCTCAATCCAACATGAAAATCAATAACAATAGGGGTAGGGTTTTAGTATATTTACATAGAAAGAGACAGTTGTTGTTAGGAAAAAAGAAGCCGACAATTAATCGATTTCCAGAGAGAGAGAGAGAGAGAGAGAGAGAGAGAGAGAGAGGAAGAGAAAATCAACATCATTAAGGTCCATTTGCATCTTCGGATAAACTTGTCCAAATCACAAATTCACATTTGGACAAGTTTAACAGAGTGTGTAAATGCAGCTTAAAATAAAAAAAAAATTTTGGAATAAAATATGACAACAACAACAACATGAACAGTTTTTTTAATTTGTTTTATAAAAACAATGTAACTATATGGATATATAGTTAATACGATTGCAAATAATTCTGTTTTAATTTTTGAATTTCCCGCCAAAGAACTAGGTTTCCAATAACAAGTTTTTGTTTAATATTTACTGAAATAAAAATAGCTGGCACACATTAGTATGATATTTCTAGTTTGTGCCTTATAATCCGTACAAGTTGAATCACAAATTTGTAACTTAGTTCAGAAAAACTTCAGAATTTCAATATATTTTTGGACAAGATCCGGAAGCAAATCAATTGAGCTTCAGTTTACGTAAATAAATGTAAACTGTATAATCTTGATGTGTAAATAGGGTAAACTACGTAAATATTTTCATTAATGCCGTAAGCCATTTTACTACTCTTCATGAAAATTTTATACTAAATTTTTTATGTAAGAAAATGTATGAACATTTATTCGTATATTTCAAATTAATATTCTCTTAGAAAATGTATCATTTTCATAAAAATTACTGTGTAAATTACATAATGTAATATCCATTCCCATCCCTGCATGAAACTACCCATCTCTGCTGTTCCACACGAGCTAGTCATTACAACAACTTTTTTCAGATTAATTATAGTTTAGAAAATCAAAATTTGCATAATTTGTATATTAAAATAAGTGTATAATCTTCAATTTTATTTACATGCAAATATTTTAGCTAAAAAGTTATATAATGAATGGAAAAAGGACTTTATAATTCCGGATGTCAGACAATTGGTGGGGGAAATGATGGCGTTCAGGAGTTTGGCGGGCAGGAAAGCGGGGATTGGCCGGCTTTTGGTTCTTCAGTCAATGGTCTCTGCAGCCGTCCGGTCAAGCATCGGTTTAAGTTTTTCTGAAAAAAACATTCTTTTTCAAGGCCCCATTGCCTCAATTGGTGTTAGTTAAACTCTGTAAAGAGGATATTTAACAAATAACTATCTGCAGAACAAGGGTGAGTACTAATTTCTTTCTAAATAATATCGCAAATTAGTACTTTTACACGGGTATCTGTCCGCTATGAGATTTTACACGTGGTCTGTACTATGTTTCAGTTTTTTCATTATAAAAAACTTTTAGTTTGCATTTTGTCAACTTTGCATAGCTATTTTTTTCTATCTCTAAAACTTTACACATGAATGGAACATGAATATATTCGCTTGCATTTTCTTAAAGAGAAAAAGAATGGTACGGCGTCACTCGTGGATGCCATCTTCTCACCGTGGCGTATGTGCGTGCATCTACAAAGTGGGGGCGAGCCACGTTGTCTAAATTGCGAATTTCTTAAAGATTTTTCATACTTGCTGCAAATAATATAAACTTTTCTATATTTTGTGGAGTCATCCTTCTAATATTCAATTTGGAGTAGTGAATACTCCACTTTTACACGTGTGCCCTCCATTCCCCCTCGACTCATTTTATTCAGTACTGATTTGCAGCCCTCTATCGCGACGCCGGCAATGCAATTTTTTTCCTCAATATTGAGCCATATTTATTGCGATGTAAGACGGAAAAAATACATTTTCCGTGTGATTCAGAATTTTTCTATCTCCTATCAACGTCTTTTTACATTTTGTTCTCTTTTATTCCTCTAGTATGGATCCTTTGTACGTTGCAACTGAATTTGTTAAGAACTCCTTTTTGCAAATAAAAAACGGCAAACCCCCTAGAGTGAATTCTGAGAAATGTATTTCTTTTTACATATTTGCTTTGAAAAAAACTGAGTGTTAACAATAATTTGAAAAGGCTTTTTTTCTGAGCTAGTTTCTTTAGACAAAGTGTTGATTTAGATTATGTTTTATACTACAAGTCTTTTTTAAACATCTTTTATCTAAACAATGAGAGTTCATTGATTGTTTAGTAAAGACTTTGGAGTAAACAAGTCAGAATCGAAAACTTTCGAACGTCTTATCATAAGTTATGATTGTGTCAGTATATCTCGTTAAAGAAATAGAAACAAAGAATTTTCTCCTTTCTACGGTCAAACAATTTATACAATAAGTATGTAAAATTATTCTAATTCGTAAGACTTCATCTTTAAAAATAAGTTTGAGGTCTATTTTTAAATTCTCAACTCTTAAGTTACATTTCAATCTGATTACGATAAGCTCTTATCAATTTTTTTTATTCGTTACATTATTCAAAAAAATTATAATTTAGAATTGCTGACGAAAAAGTTAATTTCTACTAACAGAATACAGAATTGTGTTGCCAAAAAAAGTTTTCTAAAATTATAGCAAATTTTTGTACACTTTTTGTACACTTTTTTTTCTGCACTGTAAATAAATTTAATGTGTAATATTGCAAAAAGGAAACCGAGAAAAGGTTAAATAAGATGTATTCACTTAACTGTAAATAGAAATTAAGAATCTTTGAATTTATGTGATCAGTGATTTTTAATGAGTAAATGTTATGTACTTTCTCTGATACTGTTAGAATAAGTTTGCAGAATTAGATACAAAACCTGTATCTCGGATCAGGTATTTCCAAGAGAAAATCTACAAGGAATTTTAAGACTACAGTCAAATTTGAAAAACACATTCTTTAATTTTACAATTTTCAACTTGTAAACTTAAAAAACGAATCTTTTACAAAATTAACAAAATTACTTTACAATACTTTATCAATCAAATACTTTAAACAATACTTTTAACAATATACTTTATTAAAACAAATTAAAGAATTCAATGTTTTAAAATCTATATTAAAAAAAAAATTAATTCAGCATTTAGATTATGAGAACTGAATTTTTATTATTGTTTTCGGATTCCTTGTTTTCCATTGATTTATTTTAACACTTAATGTGCATACTGTTTTAAACAATCTTTGGCATTTAAAATGTTTATTAAATTATTGAAAATTGACTGAAAAGAAAGTTTAATAAGAAAAACACTTGAAATGCTTTGCAGATAAAACATGAGTTCTAGTGCTTGTTACAAATGCAATCGCATGGGACACTTCGCCAGGGAATGTCCACAGGGCGGCGGTGGTGGTCGAGGTGACCGAAACCACGATCGTGATGGTGGATTCAGCAGAAACCGAGAAAAATGCTTTAAGTGCAACCAATTTGGACACTTTGCAAGAGATTGCAAAGAAGATCAAGATCTTTGCTACCGATGCAACGGCACCGGACACATTGCAAAAAATTGTCAACAGGTTCGTAATTTATATCAATTTTACAACTAAATACTTATCATTAACAATTTTTAATTAAAACTTCCAAGTGATCATTGTGTCGACTCAAAAAAGCCCCTCACGCTTCTTTTATACAACTCTAAAGTTCGCAACATTTTGTTTTTCATTTTCATTTTTTTTTCAAAAGAACACATTTTTACACTTTTCAAATTTTTTAAATATTTATTTACAATTTCCAATAATTCTTCTTAACTTGTCTTTATAAAAATTTTATAAATAAATACAGGAACAATTAGTAAATGAAAAAAAAAATTGCCTTTTTCGTAAATGAAGACAAAAGGTTACGAACTTCAGAATCATTCTTTTATATAGTTTTTTAATATTAAGTAAGATGAAAATATGACTATAAAAAAGCGATTTTAGACTTTGATTAAAAGTCACGATTTTAAATTATGCTAAATAGCGATTTTCAGATTATTTAGAGGAATAGGAAAAACAAATTAAACATTTTGTTGTTAATAAAATTGTTGAGGATCAATAACTTCCAACTTCTCGGATATTTGAAATGCGCTTAACAAAATTTGCTTCGACACAATGATTTTCGTCTGTAAAGTGTTTTAAAAATATTTTTTAACTTTAAAACACGAATGTAAATCACTTTTTTAAGTTAAAAGAAAAAAATTAAACGTTTTATCTATAAATTACGAGATAAATTAAACGGTGGAGGGGTTTTGATATAAGTGACGTAATTTATGGGAGTCTATTTCAGGTTTCGAACTACCATACTTTTTTACTTTTATTTAACAGAGTACTTTTTTGTAGTTTCAATTTCATTCAAAAGCTACTAAATGCTAATTTGTACCCAAAAAAATTGTGAAAGAAATTTAAAGATTTTTAGTTTCCATTAGTATTTTTATATATTTTTTTGAAACATTTTAATTTTTTAAAATGGTTTTAGTCGTTTTGTTCTCAAGTTTTCTATTTTTAGAAACTCATCATCTTATATTACACCTTCTACATTCAAAGTTATTTCGTCTTTTTTCCCTTCATTTTCAATACAATTTTTTCCTTTGCAAATTTTCTGGTTTTTTTTTGTATTATATTTGTATTCAATTTTTTATTTGTTTTGATTAATTACTGTTTCTGTTTCTCTTTTCGTTTTTTTTCCTATTTTCTGTTCTTTTCTTATTTTCATTTCATTTCATTTATTTTTATTTTCTGTTTTTTTCCTATTTTTATTTTCTGTTTTTTTTCCTACTTTTATTTTCTGTTCTTTTCTTATTTTTATTTTCTGTTTTTTTCCTATTTTTATTTTCTGTTTTTTTTTACTTTTATTTTTTGTTTTTTCTTATTTTTTCCTATTTTGGTTTTGTTTTTTTTATTTTTTTTTCATTTTTATCTGTTTTCTCTTATTTATATTTTCTGGTTTTTTTCCTATTTTTTTTTTCTGTTTTTTTTCTTATTTTTATTTTCTATTTATTCCTATTTTTATTTTCTATTTTCTCCTATTTTTATTTTCTGTTTTCTTTTCCTATTTTTATTTTTTGTTATTTATCCATGTTACTCATTTTCCATTATTTTCAATTGTCATTCTTTATTTTTTTTAATTCCTTACTAAAATACCATCTACCCTTCTGGCTGTTGGTCATAACTTTAGGACAAACTAATAAAAACAATGAACCAAAAAAAACAAATTTTAGAATCATCGTCAAATTTATTATTTGAAAAGTTTGACGTCAAAAATTCTGGAAAAATTTAAACCACTAAAACTTTAGAATAAACCAATGAAAATAAAAAAAATGATCAGAATTTTCAATTAGGTTCTCCAGTTTTTGAATAAAAATATAACTCGCATATTTTTGGAGTATTTTGGTTGAGTTCGAAGCCTGCTATTAGAAACTAATTATTTGCAAGTAAATTAATGATGTGAATGATTTGATTAAGAAAAAAACATAAATGTATTTTAATAGGGGCCTGAGATGTGTTGTTACATCTGCAACAAAAGTGGTCACAAAGCACGCAGCTGCCCCGAGGGTGGCAATGATTCTGGACGTTTTTCGTCGCAAAACTGCTACAACTGCAATAAGACAGGCCACATTGCCCGTAATTGCCCAGAAGCTGGAGGCAAGACTTGCTTTTCTTGCAACAAGCCTGGTCACATAAGCCGTGAATGCGACCAGGACGATAGGAAGTAGGAGATAAATGGAATCCGTGCCGCTCGCTTAACGATAAGCCGTTTACCGTTGCGCGCACCACTACCAGGGATTGTAGCTAGGTAGGGATGTGCGAACATGGGTCTCGTTGATGCGTATAATCGCTAAAAAAAAGACGCGTTTTGTCATAGTCATTCGGATTCCCCATCTCTTCATGCCCAAATCCTGGAAAACTCCTTCTCCCTTCACCTCTACCCACCGTTGTTTTCCTTCACAATGGATAATTCTTTTTCAATACGATAATTAAGTTTTTTATCGCTGTTACATCATGGACTATGTGCTTGCAACGTATAATGAATTAAACAAATTTTGAAAATGATAACGTTTTATGGAGAAAATAACAAACTAGCCTGTAGACGTAAAGATCCTCCCTCCGAATTTCGCGTTGTCGTTTGATACAAGATGTATTGGTTTCGCAAAAATGTGTATATTCGTGAAACCTCCGAGTCGTAAAATTAAATGTAAATCTTTTTAAATATAATTATTTTCCAGTGTGAATCTTTTTATTATCAAGTAATTTTCTTTTTCGTTTAACGATCAAATTAATTTTAATTGACACGAGTTTTATGTCAGTTTTAATTTGACATTGGCTCCCAAGTGAGCTGGCGTATACACGGTGAGAATTAATTTAACATTTGGTAAAAATATATTTGATTTTCAAATTGATTATTTTTGAAATTAATTCTTTTTGAAATTAACTTATGATTTTGAAATCTCCAAATGATTTTGAGAATCACATAAGATGTTGAGATTGGTATATTATTTTTAAATTATGTGATTTTGAAATTGCTCCATGATTTTGAAATTACTGTATAATTTTGAGATTGATTGGTATATATTTTGGATTCGTTACACGGTGTTTGATATACATTTGATTTTAGTTGGATTTGTGTTTAATTGATTTTTCAATAGCGAGTAGTGGTAAGAAGAGGGATGAAGTCAAGTTAGGATAACGTATTTAAAGGGAAGTTTGAGTTGTTATTATATCCAAGCATCTTGTATCCGTTCCTTCCTCTTAAACTCTCTGGCCGTATGAATAAAATTTGAAGAGCAAGTAATGCAATTTGCATAACTTGTCTTTTGTCATAGTAATGCAAGAGTAATTAAAATAAATCAATGAAAGAGTAAAACAGTGCAAGAATAATTACAGTAAAATAGTGAAAGAGTAATTAAAATTAAAACAGTGAAAGATTAAGACAGTGAAAGATTAAGACAGTAAAAGATTAAAACAGTAAAAGATTACAACAGTAAAAGATTGAAACACCAAAAGAGTAAACAAGTAAAATACGGAAAGAATAAAAAAGTAAGAATACGAAAGATTTAAGTAAAACATCGATAGATTTGAAAAGTAAGACACCGAAAGATTAATAAAGTTAGACATTGAAAGAATAAAAAAGTAAAACAGTGAAAGAATAGAAAAGTAAAACAGTGAAAGAGTTAAGTAATACAATGAAAGAGTAAGAAATGAAAGAAAAGTAGGTGAACCTAACGGCCCTGAATGCATTCGTTGAAATTTAGTAACGACGATATTTGCGGAATTTGTAAGAATGTAATGAGACTGATACTGATAACGTTCATTAATACACACACTCGCTCTTTTTGTAAATGTCTGTAAATGCTCAAACACGCTGCGTTGGGGAATACAAGTTTATCTCCGGGTTTTGTACGCTGAGAGTTAAATTTTTTTACTGGCTGTTTTCTTTTTAATCGTACTCGTGATAATATATAGTGTGTATGTATATATTTCAATTTGTACAAAACATGCAAACATTCTATGTATAGTCATGACTGTTATCATCGCTGTCATTACTGAGAATGCTAGAATTAGAGGATAGAGCAAAATCACGACTCTCTCATTACATACTTACACATCGAGTGAATAAATCCTTACTAATTGATGTGTGTGTGTATATTCATGTACTTGTATTTATTTATACGCAAACACATCAATAGAAGTATGTAAGTTTTGAATACACGAAGCGCGTATGCAAGGAGCTATATTTTGTACTATAAAAAGTTAGATATACTCTGGTCGTTGCTGGTGATCGATATAGCCGATTATTTCCTTTATAAGAAATCGACGATATGTACATCGAGTATGAATATAGTCTTGCATTTTCGCACATTATGCAAAAGATGAAAAAGAAAAGAAACGAAATTGTATAGATAATTTCTACAACAATTTGCAGTATGAGATTAGAGTTCTGTGTAAAAATTCACGGTTAGGCGTAACTATTTTTTCAAAGCGAGATACGTGTGTGATGGCATGTTCGATCGAAGATGCTGTGAGTCAAATGCAGTGTAATTTAACGCGTATTATACGAGTAATTTAGCGTATTATACAAGTTAGTGTATTATACGAGTTGATTAGCGTATTATACAAATTAGCGTATTATACGAATTGATTGGTGTATTATACGAACTGATTAGCGTATTGTACGTGTAAATTAGCCCACTGTGTGTGTAAATTAGCGTATCGTACGTGTAAATTAGCGCACTGTGCGTGTTAATTAACGTTGTACGTGTAAATTAACGTTGTACGTTTAAAATTACGTTGTACGTTTAAAATTACGTTGTACGTGTAAATTAACGTTGCACGTTTAAATTTACGTTGTACGTGTAAATTAACGTACAGTGCGAACAATTTAACGTATTGTGCGAGTAATTTTTATGCACGTGTTTATGCGTGTAATGTAACGTTAATACGCGGTTATTTCGCGGTGTGATGAGACTTTTGACGTGCAACGACAATCTTAGAAAGAGTTGCACTTTAATACCACGCTTTAGATTGAATCACATATTGGACTTTTTTATATTGTAGTCAAGTGTCCTGTGTATGAATTTTCAAGAGACGTGATTGAGTCAAGTTTGAATTTGACGGTTTAGTTGGTTCCATGTAAAATAAGAGCCTTACGCGTTTTATTATTGTGCACTGAAAGTTGATTTAACCAGCAGCGACAACGTGTACTGACGTTCAGAAGCCAGGCTACATTAACTTGGCTGAAGAAAAGTCCTTCGTGCGTTATTACTGCGCAATTCAGGTGTCTAACAATTTTTAGTACACCTCACTTTTTCAAATTTAATCTCATCTCATACGCAATTTTCATAATGTACAATATTCCAATGCATTTCACAAAACGCGGAGATAACTCGATAGTTGTCTCTGCTTAAAAAAGACCACTAACAATTGTCTAATTCGGAAAAATATAGTTGTTTGATTTTAAAGAAAGCTAATTCGAGTAAATTCAATTAAATTGATTCGAATACTCTCAAGATTGGAATAATTTCATAATGAATCGAATAATTTCAACTAATTTAGATTGGAATGAATTCAGCTAATTTGGTTTGAATAAACTCAATTTGGTTTGAAAAACTCAACTAATTTGAGTCGAATAAACTTAAGTAATTACTGGATAAAGTGTTTAGTGCTAATAGTGAATGCGATCTGATGATTCAGAGGGGATTGGTAAGTTGATGAAGGGATGATGAACAGTAAATGTAATTTGAGACATCGCATTTATACAATTGAATAAAGATAAAAATCAATCGTGTACACTATTAGCACCAAATGGCTTTTCTAGGAGTGCGATTAGGGCGCCTGCGCTTTTGTCTCTGCTATAAGATTTACGTATGATTATTGTAAAAAATACGACTGTTACAGTGAATTAACTAATTCGACCGGCGCACTCCCGGTTAAGGCTCGATTTATATTAAACTAATCTATACCTAATGGAAGATGACGAAGAGGAAAGAAGTAAACTACAAATTAATAAGTAATTGCGGATTATTGGAAGTTATGTTTTTAAACTGAATTTTGGAAATAGAAAGCGTACGGAGAGGTAAGTTTTGGACTTTTCATTCTCCTTTAACTCCTCAATCCTTTTGTGTAATCGACATATAAGCACAATTGAATAATTGTAACACACTATTAAAAAAATAATAAAAAAACAAAGAAAACAATATAAAAAATAATTTAAAAAACAATATAAAAAATAATTTAAAAAAAAAACAATAAAAAATAATTTAAAAAAAACAATATAAAAAAACTTTAAAATCACAGACGAAGAACTTGCTTTTTGGCTAAAAAATGCGTTCAAGATATTTCTTAAATTTAAGATCAATATTATACATTATTATAATTATATATTATATAATTATTATAAAACAATTAAAAACACTTAACTACAGATTTCTAATCTGTACTTTTGTATAAAAATTCATGAATAGTAATTTTTTACGATATTTAATAACTCTCGCGACATATTGGATTCGCCATTTTGGATTTTGAAAATCAGACGTCAGATTCGAAATCATTAACTTTGAAAACTAACAAATGGAGAATTTTAGTAAAAATCAAGAGGACTGTGAAACTAAACGGTAAGTTAAAATTTTAAGATTATTTTGTATTTTAAAAACAAGATGTTACAATTACAAAGTAAAATTATTACCTACAAAAATACTTTTTATTTTAAAATAATCCATTATTTGACGAATTTGTTCAGAAATGAATGACTTGTGCTATTTTGCTTATTTACAGTTAAATAATAAAACAACACATCATCAAATTGATGTTAAAAAATATTTTCTTTGAACGAACAAGAAAAGGTTTCTTATTTATTTATTTTTTCGTTAACTTTGGTTATTGAGGCCTCTGGTTATTAACAACGGTAAGTGTTAAAAACAAGTATTTAATTAAGATTTTAATTTTCAATTATTTTATGCGCCTTTGAAAGATAAGAACAATTTTGTTATCTAAAAATACTTAATTTACTAATTTAATTGTATCTAAGAACTTGAGATTGAAATAATTATGTTTTTTTTGTTTGTTTAATATTTTTGTTTAAAATTAAAACTTACTTTATAATTTTCACGCGGAAAATTGAATCTAAAACACAGGAACGCGAATTCTGAACCGAGTTCCGGTTCGTTTGATTGTTCCAAATTCCGATGTTTCTGTCGTGTCGACCGTGCTTATGTCAAACAAACTATCAAATTACAAATGAGGCCGGAAAAAAGGTATTTTTTAAAAAGGAGCCTAGAGTAGAAATTAACAAATAATGTCAGCGTGCTTGAAATTACAAGCAGGAGTAGCTAGTGCTATAATTTGTGCGCGGTAACGTTGAAAGCACCAGGAAACGAATTTGCAAGTACGTTGTAAAACAATAATGGCCACGACAGAAGGGACCATGGTTGCCGATCTTCGGGCTGAGATTGAAAGGCTTTACAGAGAGCTTGATCTTGCTTCCACTGAAAAAATCCAGTCAGCCCAATATGGTCTTGCTTTGCTAGATGAAAAGTCTGCTCTTGAGCAAAAGTGCAGTGACCTTGAGTCTCTTTATGAAAATACAAAACATGAACTCGACATCACACAAGAGGTTAGTTCTACTTTTATTCAGACATTTTCACACATAACGACATTTTTTGCGCTAATTATAACGCAAGCTTTTAATCATCCTGTCATTGCGAATATTCTTTTTACACTTTTTGACAATTTCATGGCAATTGTCCCTATCGTGGTCAATTTAAATATTTGGTTTAAAGGTGTTGGTTTCTCTTTGCGCTAGTGTTGACATTTGCCTTTTAAATTTTGATTTCTATAAATTTCGTTTTAGAGCATGAACTGCTGTTAGAAATTTTGTTGATTATTTGCTGCTCTTTAAACAAAATTATTTCGCTAAATTTTTTACTGCTTTTGTAAAACGCAAAAGAATTTAACATAGTTTTTTAAAACCAATTTGCACTAACTTCGTTTAAATAAACTTAAGCAGGCATTTAATTATTTAATTTTTGTGCACTCAAATACCATTAATGTTTCACTATCTTACTTCGAAGTAACGTTCTCAGTTCAAAGGAAAATTAACTCTATTGACACGTCTTGACCTAAATTGTACGTTTGAAGAAAGTTTACAAAATTTACAATTAAAATTATTTTAAAAAAAGTTTTAAATTATAATGCATTTAATTTTCAAGTTTTGATAATTCGCTTTATTGACTGTATGCATTTGCAATAAGCCATTCAAAACCAAAAGAAAGAAAGAAAGATAATTATTCAAAAAACTAATTCAACATTTTTTTCCAAAAGTGATACAGAGATTGAAAGTTTTAAAGATAACTATTCGACGATATAATAGCAATATAATTACTTCAATTATTTTCAAATTAGTAAATTCTTGAACGAGCTTTCTTTTTTCTATCTGTTCGTTAAAAATGAAAAAAAATAGTTTTGAATTTAAAATAATAAAAATAAATAAAGCTACCCAAAATAAATAGTATCGGTGAAAAATACTGTTAAGTTTTTAAATCCTATTTAATTTCGAATCATTTCATGAATAATGTATTAGATACTTTATCCGGTACTATTTGCTTCCTTATTAATATTTTATTGCTTACGGAATATTATCACAGTTTTGATAAACAATAGTTTTTTTAATGAATGGTTTTTGATAAACAATTTTTTTATCATATTTCGTTTGAAGTTTTTTCTTTTGCTTTATCATATTACACGTTTATTCTTCACGAATATTTTTTTACATTTATTTATTATTTTTACTTTTTTCCCCAGGCTTTAGCTAAATTCCAGACTACTACGAAGCTAACGACAAAAAGTGGAATAGAGCAAGAAGAAAGCCTTCTTCACGAAAGCGCTGCACGTGAAACATCACTTCAAACACAAATTATAGATTTAGAAAACGAAGCAAAACAGGTAAATTGTAGATTCCAATTTTTTTCTCCAATTGTAATTACAGTTTATAGAAATCGGCATCGTTTTTTAATCGTCGACTACTTTTTATTTCATTTCGATATTTAATTAAAAACATCAAAAGTTCGATGTTTATAAAACATTTGAACAAATATTTGTTTTTCGATGGTAAAAAAAGAAAAAACAACAAAATGCAATGAGATGTATTTAGTTTTCTTTTTTTAATTGTAAAGTTTGACATTAATTAGTTCACAATTTATAGTTACGACATGAGCTGGAACGTGTACAAGCAGAGAGAGATCACGCCTTGCAAGAGCGTGAAGAAGTGGGAAAGGACCACTTACAAACGGAGGCAGAGCGAAAAAATCTTCGGACTGAACTTAGAGAATGTAGATTTCGTGAAAATAGACTTCTTCAAGACTACAGTGAATTGGAAGACGAAAATATTTCTCTACAAAAGCAAGTTTCTTGTCTACGTTCAAGCCAGGTTGAATTTGAAGGCGTAAAGCACGAAATTCGCAGATTAACCGAGGAAGTCGAGCTTTTAAACAGTCAAGTTGAGGAGCTGACAAATCTGAAGAAAATTGCAGAGAAACAGATGGAAGAAGCACTCGAATCGCTTCAGGCTGAACGAGAAGCGAAATATGCTTTAAAAAAGGAACTAGATCAGCGAATTAATAGTGAATCTATTTATAATCTTAGCAATCTCGCACTCTCGATTCGAGGAATCACTGATGACCAGAACATTTGCAGCGATGGTGAAGATGATTCTCCAGCGCTGAGAAGAATCGAGGCAGATCTCAAAACACAAGAACCTGGAACTTCCGCTGCTGGAAAACAGGTAGATCTCTTCTCCGAAATTCACTTAAATGAATTGAAGAAATTGGAGAAACAACTCGAACTCGCGGAAACGGAAAAATCCCTTCTCAGTCAGAATTTACGAGAATCTCAATACGCTGTTGAGAAAAGTCAAGGAGAGTTGCAGTCGTTTGTCGCGAGGATCGTGCAGTTGGCTGCTCATGTTCAATCCTTGCATCATCTTCATTCGAAGCTCCCAGAACAGCAGAGTGAGGAAACTGCTTTGGATAAACTTAATCAGGTGTGTAAAAACTCTCATTCTGACTTTGATTCAGTTAATAGTTATATTATAATAGTTAGTAGTAACTATAATAGTTAATAGTAACTATTATAGTTAATAGTAACTATTATAGTTAAT
Organism: Ganaspis sp. Gsp50; assembly: GCA_011057455.1. NCBI lineage: Eukaryota > Metazoa > Arthropoda > Insecta > Hymenoptera > Figitidae > Ganaspis > Ganaspis sp. Gsp50. Next base: position 72,713 of record WNHD01000017.1, read on the forward strand.
AGTAACTATTATAGTTAATAGTAACTATTATAGTTAATAGTAATTATTATAGCTCTTTCAAGATCAGTCAGATTCAATTTTTGATGATCTTTCTTTATAGAGACAAAAATTTAACAGTAACTATTATAGTTAGTTACTATAACTAACAAACAACTATAGTAACAATAATAGAAACTATTATTGTTAATAGTTAATAACTATTATTGTTAATAGTTAATAACTATTAACTGTAACTATCAAAGTTAGAATTTTAGTACCTGGAACCAGACTTTTAGAAACAAAGTTCTAAAAACCTATTTTTAAAATTCCATAACCCTGGACTTCATTAGACCTCAAGGGTATTTCAAAGTTGTATACATTTAATATTGAAATCACTTTGACATGGTTTTTTGAAGTAATATATTTTAGAGATCAAATCGATGTTTTTAAATAACTGATTTATCACTCAGGCTGTTGTACAATATCATCAATGGAGTACGATGTCAGCTCGTGAAATCGATCAACTTCAGAAAGATCTAGCAGACTTGGAGAAAGGATTAACTGTTTCGGATTCGACTCAGCAATTGCGAACAGAATTAACCAACCTGAGAAATAAGGTATGCTTGCTTTAAAACAAGGCAACGAGAATGTAAATTATAAATATTTTTGTTTTTTTTTAATTAAACGAAGAAATGTTAAGATATCATATCTTTATCATATTATTATTAACCTGTATGCTGCCGACGTTTAGCAAATCCAGCAATTAAGCCTAAATGTAGTTTTTCCGGCAGCCTACTGGTTACTAGATAGTTACAATTACATAATATAATTGCAATTATGAAATTATAAAATAGACGGAGTTATTGATGGAGATAAAAATCACGGATTATTCTAATAACTCTGTTGATTATATGTTTCAAAAATCAATTAAGGGCAATACTCGGTATTAAGTATTGTTTGGTGAAAAATGATCGGGTTGAAGAGAAATTTGAACAGAAATTGTGGCGTTTCAGATCCCCGTGTCAGAGAAGAGCCTTCAAGAAAAGGTCGGAGCGTGTGGCCCCTTTGACGTATTTACCATTCATTTAATAACGACTTGTTTTCCGCTCCTCTAATGAACTATTTATTATGTAGCTTCACATTGTCCTAACAGTGTCCTATTACATACCGCTTCTGATACTTTAAATACTTTAACCGAACGTGACATGAAAACTGCTGACCAGGGTTGTTTGATTGAAATCAGGATTCATATTTCCTTATTCCTTTTAGTTGACGTTCCACTCGATAGTTTCAATTAATTATTGTCAATTCGATAATAATCAATAATTGAGAAAGGATTTTTAATGTTTTTAAAAGATTGGTGTTACTAATTTAGGTATGATCACAAAAATCATGATTTTCATCAACCCTGTTACCGATGCCTTCACAAGTGTTAATTCGTCTTTCCCTGACGAATGGATTTGATTTTCAATTAGTTGTGCCTTTCGAATTGTAAAATTCAACTTTGTTATAATCATTACATTTTGTTGAAAGTTTGTTAAATGATTAATTTAACTATTTGTAGAAAGTTTGTTGAGTGATTAATTTAAATATTAACTTTAATTGAAAGTTGTGTAGATAATTATTAAATAAATGCTAATCGAGTTTGAAAAATACTAATGTATCTAGTAAAATAGTAAAAGTTATTAATTAATTATTAATTAAATTAATTAATTATTTATTATTAAAGTTATTAATTTGAAATTCAAATCCATGCGTCTGCACTTAAATGAGAATGATCATCTTTCGAAATATGACGATGAATAGATATCAAATTTTGAACGGCTGTGCACTACGGCTTTGAGAAAGAATGTGCTTAGAATCAATCATTGATGAATTCTCTTCACTTCTAACGTAGCATGATTCGTATTCGCAGAGCCTGTTTGCACGAAATATGCAATTCATAAAATTCAAACTTTTATTTCTTAAATGTAAGGATCAACAAGTATCGATTTATAAAAAAAATAAGACTTCCGAAATCATTGAAACTTTTCTTTTAACTTTTGTTTTTTTAAATTTTGCTACTTTAAATTATTATAATCAGAGTATAATTTAATTTAAAAGATTTAAAGTAATTTAAGATTTAATTTAATTTAAAAGATTTAAATTAATTTAAGATTTAATTTAATTTAAAATATTTAAATTAATTTAAGATTCAATTTAATTTAAAAGATTTAAATTAATTTAAGATTCAATTTAATTTAAAAGATTTAAATTAATTTAAATTTAATTAGCCTAAGAAGTAAACCCGAAAACTTGTACATATGAATTTCGTTTTTATTATTTAATTTTGAAATATTTAATAAACAGTAAAAAAGCCAAATAAAAGAAGAATAAAAAGATAAATATGACAAGTAGAAAAAATTGCTCTATGAGGAAGCAGTATTAAAAAATAAATATTTACACAATTTAAAATTTGTGTTATAAACTTTTTAAAACATTTTCAATTGTTAAAAATTAAAAAATGTCTTTTAATCTTGAATTTACTTCTGAACTATTTAAATAGCATGTAGTCTCTCTTGCGAAAGTCTATGCTTTATGCTTTTTTAACTTAAAACGATGTAGATGTAGAAACTAAAAACATGTTAAAATCAAAGAATATGTAAGTAATTTTTCAAATCTTTATGAATTATTAAATAAATTAATTAGTACATAAGAATACATATATTTTTTTAAATCTACATTTTATAGATAATCGAAAGGTTTCAATGAACTTTAACTCGTTTTGCATCCTTACTAAATATTTCCGTTAAGAACAGATTATTAATCAATTAGTATGCATATAATTAATTATTTAAAATTAGTATATAAAAATTTTTTGTCTAGAAATAATTTTAAAAGTTGTTCATTTACACGAAAAAAATCGTTTCTTATCTAATTATTATCTAAAAATCAACAATATATCTAATTATGTTCTAATTATTATCTAAAAATCAACAATATATCTAAAATCAACAAAATATCTAAAATCAACAAAAAGATCATTTTAAGAACTCAAATATCAAAATGCATCTAGAAATCAAAACATTTCGATAGCGGGTCTTTTTCACCCTTCCAAATCAATTAACTCGTTTGATCAACAATTTTGTTGCTCCCTCTACAGATTTTTTGACAATGATTTATTTTTCAGCTTTTGGACACTGAACAGAGAAGTATGCTTCTGGAATCAGATGTCAGCATTCTCTCAAAATTAGCAGCGGAAGCTGGAAGCTCTTTAGATTCAGCTCAAAATGACTTACAAAATATGTCTGACGAATTAGCTCAACTCTATCATCACGTATGCACTGTGAACGGCGAGACACCCTCGAGAGTAGTTTTAGATCATGAAAAAATTGTTCCTGAAAAGGAAGAGGACAGTGAGAAGATCGAGTGGTGTCGAACTCTTTTTAAAACCGATATTAAAATCAAAGATCTGGAAAGTCTCAGCAAAGCTAAAGAAATTGCAAAGTATATCGAGACTGCCATGGATCAAATAAAACATCTGAGAAGTGCAGTCGAACACACGATAGAACTCTCGAAACTCAAAGGCATGCAGCCGACCATGTGCAGTGTTTGCGAAGGTATTTTTATTTATAATAGACATTTTAAGAAATGTAAAATTGCTGAAAATTTAAAAATGATCGTAGAGATTGAGAGTCCATTTAAATTTAAAATCATTGTAGTTTGAGATTTTTTTTTATTTTTTATTTAAACAGTGAACGGGATTACAAAATTAAAAAATGCCCTTTCGCGCGTAAGGGCTGATTATAAAAGTTATAAAATAGATAGAAATCATCATAGTTTAAAATAAATGTAGTTTAAAGTAAATATAGTTTAAAATAAATATAGTTTAAAGCAAATATGGTTTAAAATAAATATAGTTTAAAGTAAATATAGTTTAAAATAAATATAGTTTGAAATCATCATAGTTTAAAGTAAATATAGTTTAAAATAAATATAGTTTGAAATCATCATAGTTTAAAATAAATATACTTTAAAGTAAATATACTTTAAAATCATCATAGTTTAAATTAAACATGTTTTAAAATTATTCTTTGAAGTGATGTAGTACTTAAAGTAAAAATAATGTAGAAGTAGTTAAGTTTGAAGTGACTGTGAGTCGAAGATTGGTACTAATTTACTTTTCTTATTTTCAGCCTCTGTTAATGAAAATAAGGTAGAGATTTCAGATTTGCAAGAGCAAGTTATCAAATTTAAAGCTTTGCTTTCGGCGAAACGAGAACAAATTGCGACACTGAGAACTGTTCTCAAGTCAAACAAAAATACGGCAGAAGTTGCATTGACCAACTTGAAGAGCAAGTATGAAAATGAAAAGAGTTTCGTGAGTGAGACCATGCTCAAATTGAGAAATGAACTCAGAGTGCTAAAGGAGAATGCTGCCACGTTTTCAAGTAAGTCTCTTTGGAATTTCAATTTTGCTATTATTTTTTATTACGCACTGCAGCAGGGTTTGAATATGTTTCGAGTCCGCACTGTTAATTTTATTTTTAACAGAAGTGCTTTTCAGTGTGCAGTTTTTCAGTTTGTATCCTTACAAAATCAGTATTAACTCGAGTTTTTTTTGTGATAAAAATTAACCAAAGAAACTATGTAACAAATTTTATTGATAGTGAAGAAAATTATTTATACGAAATTCTAAAATGTTTATTTCTATTTTTTATTTCTATTTTTTATTTCTACTTTTAAATTTCTCATTTTTATTTCTAATTTTTATTTCAAATTTTTATTTCAAATTTAATCTTATTAAATTAAAAAAAATATACTTCTATAAATCTATTGATTGAATTGCTTGCACAATTGAGTTATTAAAAATTGAAATATTTTCTTTTGTATTTTGAGAAAAAATAGCTCGCGGTCAGTTATTTAACTATTTTTTATTTTAATTCCTAAATTAATAATTTAGGTATTTACAACACAAATGGATCAAAAAGAAAACATCCTTTTCGTACGATTCGTGCTAATTGTAATAATTATAGACATAAACAAAAGTAAAATAAATTGAAAGTGTTCTTTAAAAAAAAACCCTGCGCTGCAGTTTTATTTTTCAATAAGTTCAGTATAGAGAGATTAAAAAATAAATGTAATAGGTAATGAAAAGTAGAAGCAAGTAATTAACTTTGTAAAGTGTAAACTCTTTTAAAGTGTAGTAACTTAATTTAAATTTAATTCTCAAAGTTCTTTCAATCTTTATTGAATTTACAGAAATAGTTGTGATTTAACTTTTGTTTGGAATCTTTCTAGAATATTAGTTTCGAATATTTATAGAATATTTGTTTTCAAAATGTATAGAAATAATATAACATTTTTGTAATATTACACGTATTTTATTATATAACGTATTTTTGTAATATTACACGTATTTTATTACGTTTAACGTACTTTTTTTAACGAGAATGTGTTTAGACTTTTTGTTTGTTTTCTAATTTATTTCTTCACATAGTAAGAATATCAGTTTGAAAAGCTGTACTAATTTGAGTGTTTTCTCTCTTTCTCTTTCCACTAATACGCACTTAACACTTTCTAACACGCCTTTTGTAGTATTAATAAAAGTAGTACTACTGGTGTTGAGTTGTGCCACTGTTGATTTTGCTGCGGGATTAGTGGTTTGCATTCGAAATCCTTGTACTGCCATTTAACATTGCCATAAAATTTCCTCAAGAAATCAAAATCAAATTATTTATAAAATTTTACTAACACTCCTAGTGTGCCAAAGCTAGTCAAATTAGGAATAATAACAGCTCAATTATGTACAAAAGGTATTAAGGTTTCTCATTATTTAATATTTAATTTAATTAGTTTTCAAATTAACCTACTAATAGGCTTTTTCTCAAAACTTAGTCACCTTTTTCGCAAGTATTACAATTCATTTTTAGTGTATTTTGGTTGGTATTTGATAAACCGTAGCGTTTATTTTTGGTTAACACCGTAGACCAAAGAAATTAAGTCTCATCTTCATTTTTTCATTTATTGTTAAAATGCTCTATTCTTTTTTATTTTGGTATTTTTAGTATTTATTTTTATTATTTATTTTTATTATTTATTTTTGGTATTTTTATTATTCATTTTTGGTATTTTTATTATTTATTTTTGGTATTTTTAGTATTTATTTTTTGTATTTTTAGTATTTATTTTTGGTATTTTTAGTATTTATTTTTAGTATTTTTTTAAAAGAATTTTAAAAGTATTTTAGGTCACAAAATTCAAGAGAATTTTTTTTAATTTTTATTACCAAAAACAAAAATTGATTTCAAATGCTTGTCTAGTATTTAAAAATACAGGAAATTTATTATTTTTTATTGCGGGTACTTTTATTTTTTTGATTTTGTAAAATGAAGCAATAATTTTTAAATTTACTTTATACATTTTTCGAATTTTTAATGACTATGAGTTATTAGCAACTTTGCTAGAAAAAATATTGTAAGATGACAAAAATATTTTACTTATATCCTTTGGTGTTAACAAAGGAAAAAAATACATTTTTGTTGTGTTGTGTAATTTAAAAAAGTAGTATATTAACATATATTAATTTCATTAACGTGTAAATATAATTCCTGTAAATTACACAATATTTTTTAAAACCTTTTGAAGGATTTTCAATAAACAATAAACAAACTTTTTTTACATCTTTTAACTACAATTTTTGGTCTGATCAACATTCAAAACAGTTGTCAAATTTTTTTTAAATTTTAAAAAATAAAAACACATTTATTAAACAATAAATAAACTATTTTTCATCTTTTAACTACAATTTTTGGCCTGATCAACATTCAAAACAGGTTTCAAATTTTTTTCAAAGTATAAATAAAAACACATTTATTTTATCAATAAATGACAGAAAATTTAGGATGAGACTAAAGAGACAATTTGGTCCATTATGTTGGTTAATATGGAACTAACGATTCGATGTTTAATAAACAATTTCAAGTTTTTAAAATTTATTACTTTTATTTTAAAATTTTAAATATAACTTAAACGAAATTTTAAATATAACTTAAATAAAATTTTAAATATAACTTAAATAAAATCTTCACTTTAACTTAAATAAAATCTTCACTTTAACTTTAATTAATCTACACTTTAATCTACTTTATATTTGAATGATAAATCAACAATCGTTTAAATTTGTTAGTCTTATATGACTTTAGTATATTTATTTAAAACAAAAACTTGCTCCAAGAGAATTTGAAATTTTATTTATTCTTAATTTTTTGCAATAGTTTGAATAATTATGATTAATTTTTGGATTTAATGAAGTAATTAACCTAACGACTGATTCAACCCCATTTGGATTAATTTTATTAATTATTAAACCCAAAATTCCTTCCCTTTAGAAATGAAAATGTTTAATTATAAAAAAATTATCTTTCCGTTGATTGTAATTTTACTTAACGGAATAAAAAAAGGAGTTAAAAATAAAAAATTCAAATCACAAATCCTGAAAATTGCTGGAGCATTTAAAGATTTTTTTACTAGGAATCCTGAAATTGTTCATGTTATTTAAAATAATGAAAATTGAAAACAATAAATAATATAATAATAAATAATATAACAGAATTTAACGATCACTCCGAGTCAAGGAAAATAATAAACTCCTTGAAAATAATAAAATTATTTAAATGAACTTGAAGATTGAAAATAATAAAATTATTTAAATAAAATTGAAAATTGAAAATAATAAAATTATTTAAATAAAATTGAAAATAGTAGAATTGTTTAAATAAAATTGAAAATATTAGAATTGTTTAAATAAAATTGAAAATAGTAGAATTGTTTAAATAAAATTGAAAATGTTAGCTGATGGTAAATTAAACATCGAATCAAGTCGGACCTGAGTAACTAATATGAATCCGATTCCTCTAAAAACTTTCGCTTCTTCCTTTCTTCGTGTTAAACCCTGCTAACCATACACTTCCCAGGTTTACGTGCAATATTTGCTGCTCGCTGCGAGGAATACGTGACTCAAATCGACGAACTTCAACGTCAATTAACTGCTGCTGAAGACGATCGAAAGACCCTCAATCAACTGTTGCGTCTCGCTGTTCAACAAAAGCTGGGCCTCACAATGAAATTAGAAGAATATGAAGTCGATCGGGAATTGAGAAATACCCGGAGACACGCGACTGGTGGTAACGGACGCGGCAGAACACCTAGATTACAGCAACAGACGAACCGTGTGCCGAGAGAATTTTTCTAGAAAATGGTTAAGATGTGGAGCAAAATATTTTGAGACAAAGAGAAGTGTTAATTTGTTACGACTATTTTTAGTCGATCCTTGAATCGATTGTTTTATTAATCGAGTCATGTCTCTTTTGTGATAAATCTCCTTGATTAATCAAGGATTCATAACAATTGAATTAATGATTGTATTTGATTACAATGAAATTTCTATAATCCTTGATAATCAAGGACACCTTGACAACGTCGTTTCTGCTCCACGCTGCGGAAATATTTTTTACAAAAAAATTCACTTGACGAATAAAGACGACGCCGTCCTCGCTTCGTTTAGAGATGTTTTAGATTCGTGGAGCGAGACAATTGAAACAAACAAGAAAGTCAAGTTTCAAGTTGTTTGAAATGAACGTTTGTCCAAATGAATTTTGCTCCATATCGTAGCAATTGAGTGATGCTTTGCTCCTCATTGCCAGTATCGTTAATTAATTAAAGTCCAAGAATCATATTACGCTTCTCAAATGACTTCTTGTTGGAAAAAACTCGTCTTTTTTATAAGTCAGTCGCAACGTAATCTACAGAGTGTTTACTATCTGTAAAATTGTTTGCTCATTTTAACAATTACGATAACCGGAATTTTAGAAAACTTAAAATCTAGCCTTGTGCTTGCAATGATAGCGATGTTTTTATTTATTTTGTAATTTAATTCTATATTGAATTGAATCGTAAATTGAACTGACTTCGATTCCATATATTTTTTCTTTACATTCTTTCTTTTTCTATTCAATTTAAAATTCAATTCAATCTAAAAATCGATTCAATATAAAATGCAATTCAATATAAAATGCAATTCCATATAAAAACCAATTCAATATAAAATGCAATTCAATATAAAATTCAATTCAATATAAAAATCAATTCAATATAAAATGCAATTCAATATAAAATTCAATTCAATATCAAAATCATTTCAATATAAAATTCAATTCAATATAAAATTCAATTCAATATAGAATTAAATTCGATTCACTTTAAAATTTAATTCAGTTTTAGAATTAAATATGACAAATTTTCAAATTATATAAAGATGAGTGCGTTAAAAGGTAGAGACAATAGTAGTTTGCCAAGTTTTAGCTCTTATAATCAAATTAGAAAATACGAGTTGCAACTACTTAGAGCCGATAAAGGATAGCAAGCATGTTTAACAACTTATTTTTTAAAAATCAACCCCCTATAGTTCAATCCGATTCCTAGGAAGTTTGTAAGATAGAAAGTATTTTATTTTTACTATTTAATCGTCTTTTGTCAAGGGAATACGTTCAATTAGCGACTTTGATAAAATAATTTTTAATTAGACAAATAATAATAATGTAGCAGTTAAATTTTGCTTGATTCGTAAACTTAATACGTCCATGATTTTACGTATTTCCTGTTTTTATTAGCAAATTATAAAAGTTAGCTAAATGCATGAATGAAGTGACTCATCTGGCTTCTATTCACGTCAGAATTTGTTCAGTCGCATGAAAAGCATTTGCGAATTTGTATTATAGAAAGAAATCAAGCTTTATTCTTAGCTTCCTTCCGATCCAATTGTTAAATTATCTATATTGTTATTAATTTTCTACTGTTTAATTTCAAAGCTCCTATCTGTAAGTATTTTGTATTCATCTCTTCATAACTGGTTTTCTTGTAATTTATAATTAACTTTTTTGTAATTATTCTTTTGATTTTATTGTATTTAATCTTTTACATTAATTTTTTGTAATTAATTTTGAATTAACTAATTATTTACATTAATTTTCTTGTAATTGGTCTTTATTAATTCTTGTAATTGGTCTTTATTAATTCTTGTAATTGGTCTTTATTGATTCTTGTAATTGGTCTTTATTGATTCTTGTAATTGATCTTTATTAATTCTTGTAATTGGTTTTTATTAATTCTTGTATTTGATCTTTATTAATTCTTGTAATTAATCTTGTTTAACTAATTTTTCTCGCTCTGTCTTTATATTATGAATTTTACTGTAATTAATTTCTTTACAATTTTCTTGTAATTAATCTCTTTATAATCAAATTCTTCGCAATTAATATTTTTATCACCAAGCGTCAAAATGGCTTTAAAATGTATTGTGGCAGCTAGTTGACTTTTTAGTATTTTATTATTATTTACATGTATCGTATAAGCATCACTGTTATTATTATATAGCTCGATAAATTATTTGCGTCCTTCAAACGAATTCACAATTCTGATTTAATTTTTTTTAAGGATTTAAATGGAATTCAATTAAATCAAAAAATATTCGTATAAGATTGAAATTACTGAAAGATTAATTAAATTATTAATTGTTAATTATAGTTTATTTTTCAAAATATTGTCATTGAATTTTTTTTATGTTTTTTGTACTCAAAGTTTTAGATTATTGTTTTATTAATTAAATTCATGTTTTATTAATTAGATTAACGTTTTATTAATTATTAAAGGGCGTCTTGATTTCTTAGCCCGTTCACTGTAGTTAAAAAGAAAATGAAAATAAAATTATTTAGATTAATGTTTTATTCAATCAAAACGATCGATTATGATTCAAATGTATTTAAAGAAAAGTATTTAAAAATTGAATTGTGAATTTGAGTGATATTTTCTTTTTTTAAAATATGTACTGCGATTTAATATTTACATTTTTACATGTAAATTCGACATTGTTTAATCGTTTTTAATCGATGATGATTTTTTAATGCAAATATTGACTTTAAATGTTATTACTCTTTTATCTGTAAAATAAGGCGCTGGTTTTAATTGACTCTACATGACTGTCATTGTCAAATTTGTTAAAATGGTGTTTATTAATATTATTGTACATTGGCATCGAGCGATTATTTCGCTGACCATGAAAAAAATTATATTATGTAAACAGTTTATATATATCTACCGTTTAAAATTATTTTAACAATTGTTTTCTTATATTTACATTTATATTTATACTAGATGATTTTTAATAACGCATTAACAGTATTCGTCTGTTGCGAAATTTGAGTTTTTTCTCTGAATAAAAGACGCTCCAAACGCTATTTTACTTTTGAGTTTCTAAAGTTATTTTTATTTCCGAGATTGTAAATTTATTTTCGTTTCCGAGATTATTTTATTCTCAATTCCAAAATTGTGAATCTATTGCTTCCTCACAGAGGAAGTTGTGTTTTTTTAATATCAAGTAAATTTATTATTGAATTATTTATTAAATAAATATTAATTATTAAATATTAAATATTAATTTTTAAATAAATATTAAATATTGATTCTTATTATCAATATTGTAATTTCACATTGTTAAAGATTGTTTTTTTTCTTTTATTTTGAAGATAAAAACGTTATTTTGATTTTTGAGCTTGCGAATTTTGACTTGTGTTTTATGAAAGCTTCTCGACTGCTGTTAAAAACACTATTAGGTTTACGCTTTTGTAACTTGAACGCGAGTGAAGTCAGCTTTTGTCCATAAACCGAGCCAGTCTCAGATCACCGTCCCTTCCCTTTCTTTCACACCACCGTTAGGAATTATTTTTCCAATTTTATTTTTCCTTGCCGTCCGCGTCGCTCAATTCCCTCGATACGACGTTCTTTATCTAAAGATTATTAGAAACGTTCCACTCGAGGAAATAACTTTCAACACTAAGCTATTTTTAGATTGTTGATAAATTGTTACTATTTACTGAAAGCTCCATCCTTAATAAGAGACTGAATTTTTTTCTTTAATTTTTTTTTAGTCGCAAAAACTGTTATTGAATAAGGCTAGAAAAAGCCTTCTTAGCTTTATTATAGAAAGATTGTTATCGCTTGTGTAAAATAATATGCGATGCGAAATTTCGATTATTTCGAAAAGAACACCTTTTTATTAATTTTTGTTAATATCGAATTTGATATTTAATATCAATTTTTGTTAATAAATATCAATTTCGTTAATATCAATTTTTGTTAATATCAATTTACGTTAATATCAATTTTCGTTCATACCAATATTTGTTAATATCAATTTTTGTTAATATCAATTTTTGTTAATATCAATTTTTTTTTAATGTCAATTTTATTTTACGTCAATTTTATTCTACAATATCAATTTTATTCTCTAATATCAATTTTATTCTCTAATGGCAATTTTATTCCATAGTATCGATTTTATTCTCTAATATCAACTTTACCCTAATACCAATTTTATTTTAATATCAATTTCAGTTTTCGAATTAAATTCCGGAAGTGTTTCCTTTCAAATTGTAATTCTTTTCGGATTTAAGGATTTTAAAGTTGACTGCTTTCTAGTTTGACGGAATTTGATTACTTTAAAATCCTTTCAACTTTTTTATGTCGACACTTTACGTTTTTTCAGAGTTTTTCGAGTGCTACCTTTTTTTCGTTTAAATTCCTTTTGAAATTTAAACGAATTTTGAACTTTGCCGACATTAAATGCTTTTAACTTTTTCTCCAATATTCAAAAATTTAGAACTTATAATCTCTAATATTAAACATTTTTCCCTAATATTAAACATTTTTCCCTAATATTAAACATTTGAAGCTTTTTTCCAATATTAAATATTTTTAACTTTTCCTCTAATGTTAAACATTTTGAACTTTGTCTTGAATATGAAATGTTTTAAATACTAATAATAATTAATATCAATTGTATTAAAATAAAAAATTTATTAAAATTCAAAATTTATTATAATTCAAAATGTATTATAATTCCAAATTTATTATAATTCAAAATCTATTAAAATTCAAAATGTATTATAATTCAAAATTTATTATAATTCAAAATTTATTAAAATTCAAATTTTATTAAAATTAATTGGGCATTTAATTTATGTGATGAAATTGAATAGTTTTTTATTTCATCAGTCAGTTTATGACTAAATAAAGCTTCGATTCAAGTTTAATCAATGTTAATAAAAAATTTGTATTAACATTTACTATTTTTATTAAAAATAGTAATAAAAATGCAAAATAAACAGGTTTTTTAGAAATGAAAATTTCTACTTACGTGCCATGAAAATTTTAGAAAAGAATACAAATTCTCGCCTTATTTGTATTACAATTGCGTCCCCTTAGGTACAAGTCCTTACGGTGGTGTGTGTGAGTTTTCTGTAACAATAATAGAAAGAAAATCATTATCTAGTATTATAATAGTAATTTATATAAATATTATATATAAATACATAAATGAATATATATCTTGTAAAATTACTTGTAAGCAAATTGAAACAGAACTGGGTTTATTTATTGGAAATAAAATATAGGGATACATGTAATGTGCATAATTTTGCGATAATGAGAGAACGTGTTGCACATTAGGGTCCATGCCATGCGTTGTACTGTTAAATAATATATTCTAATTATAATAAAACTAATAAATATTGTAATATCTAGCGAATTAAAAAATTGTTACGTGCTCAAGATTATCTTAAATTTTAATTGAAACTAAAAAATCGAACAATCAAGACTCAATTGAAGATTGCGATTAATTATTTGAAAATAATAATTGCGATTAATTATTTGAAAATAACAATTGCGAATAATTATTTGAAAATAAGAATTGCGATTAATTATAATTGAAAATAACAATTGCGAATAATTATTTGAAAATAACAATTGCGATTAATTATTTGAAAATAACAATTGCGATTAATTATTTAAAAATAATAATTGCGATTAATTATTTAAAAATAACAATTGCGATTAATTATCTATCATACATGACTTATGCAAAAGTGGATCCTTTTTTTCGATTCATCGAAAAAATTATTTCATTTTTATTTGCTGAAAAAGAGGTCCAATTTCTGTTTCACCGAAAAATAAAGAATAACACCAATTACGAAATTGATCCAATTTTTCAAATATCGATGAATCGCCTTTGTAATTGAAAAATTGATGCAGCCTTTTACAATTTAAAAAATGGATTAAATTATAGAACCTACAAATTATATGGACCTAAATTATAGAAGAATAGATACAATTTTTGATTGCATTTATTTTTCGGTTTTTCTTACTGATTATAATTTTGCTTCCTTATAGAGGAAGCATTGTAATCGTGACAATTTTCGATTTTTTATTTGTCTTAGATTTTTTGGGCTCCGATTGTTTTTTAAACTAAAGATTAAATTTTAAAAATTTTAAATTTAATTTAAGATAATCTTGCGTGCTGGTTCATATTAATTTTTATTATAAATGTCGCGCGCCATGGACTAACATTTAGGTAATTTGAATGTTTACACACTGTTGCACTGACGTTTATTGTCCTCGAAACGAATTTCTCGTTCTTACTTTCGTAATGGACTCGATTTGTAAATAATGTAAATGCACTTTAGAGTTGCTTCCTTGCAGAAGAGAATCCCATTAGTGTTTGAAAATGATAATTATTGCAAATTTTTATCCAACGACCAATTCTACTCAGTTAAATTGAGCTCGAAGTAAGCTAGACATAATTTTCCAAAATACCAGTGGGATATTCTCGTAGCGATTTTATAAACTTGAGGTAGAATGATTGCCAATAAATCTACTATTTAATCGTGTGTGATAACTGAATGCTTTTGAATTTTCTCATCTACAGCAACGATTATAAAAGAAAAATTATTCTAATTTTCCTCAATAGATAACACTAGATTATAATCGCGTATATATATTTCAAGTAATTTAATGAGTTTTCCAGAAATTTGTTAAGATAGACGCGTAGGTGGATGAGAGGGGTCAGGATATTAGCACTGTGATGCAAATAAGTAATTATTGTTATAATATAATAAAATAAGGTTTTTGGGCGTTTTTTTGTAGATCGTTAACTCTAGTTTTCAGTTTGCTTTTAAAGAATCTTTTTCGTTTAATCAATTTTTCATCATTATAGCTTTCTGCGGGGGTATTTTTCATTACTTTTATAAATAATAAACAAACTTTATGTCAAAATTTTCAAACTTTTATGTATTTTTTTTTATATTTTAATTTTAATTTTGTTTATAAATTAAAATTTTAACAATTTTTGTTTTTTAATTTATTTTTAACATATTTTGGTTCTATTAAGCATGTTTGGATTTTTGTTTTTTCGGTAATATTTTTCATTCTTTAGCAGAATTAATGTAAACTAGAGAAAAATTAGGGGTATTTTTTATAGACTAAAGTTTTGTTTACTATGAACATTATTCATCGAATTATATTTTTAATCTTAAGAATTTTTCATCGTGTTATGCCTACGCGTCTGTTAAGGTATTAACTTTATTACGATTGAATGGTATTTAAAAGTTGAATTCAACAAAGGAGTGAAATGCATTAGCTGCATTAGGGAACGTTTTGTAACATAAATTAAAGAATTAATAATCATTTGTAACATGAAAAATTGCATTTTATTCCCTCCCCAACTGCAAATTAACAATCTTTTTTTTTATTTTCATTTCGTTTAGAATTGAATATAATTTACATCTTTATTTAAAATTTCATTCTTTCTTTTGTTTCTATTTTTAGTAATTTCGATAATTTTCTTTTAATTTTTTTTTATTAAAGTTATTTTATTCATGTACACTTTCATAGGTTTTTATACCAAATTGTAGAATTGAATATTTCATATTAATCCCCAAAAAATTTTTTATTTATTTATATCTCTATTTTTATCTCAATTTTTTTATTTTCGTGTTTTTATTCATCGTTATTTACATTTACATTTTTTGTTTATTTTTCTTCGTATTTTATTTACAAGTTTTTAACTTTATTCTTATTTGTTTTTTATTTTTATTCGTTTTCTATTGTTGATTGGTTTCTATTGTTTTTTATTGTTGTTTGTTTTTTTATTGTTATTTGTTGTTTTATTGCTTCCTTATAGAGGAAGCATTGTAATCGTGACAATTTTCGATTTTCTAAAAATAGTGTAAATCAACTCAATTTCATCCAAAAAGCATAAATACGAA